>WNWK01025197.1:0-28813 GCA_009830355.1 Cherax destructor
ATGATAACAAATTCCCACTCTAGACAGCATACTCTATCAATATTAAAAAGTCTAAAACTACTCACCATAGAGAACATTCATACTTATTCTGTGCCTACTACTTACATAAAACTCTACATTCTAATATAAACCTCCGCTCAAAATTCTCCTCACCAACTTAAATAGGACCCATGACCATAACACAAGACAAAGATCACTTTTTGATATACCCTGTGTCCATATCACCCTGTGTAAAAATTCTATGCACATAAAGGGCCCCAAAATCTGGAATTCATTACCATTAAATACTAAGATAACCTGGTCTGAACATCAATTTAAGACTCTTCTCAAAACCACCTACTCACCCTAAACTAAATACTCATACTGTAAATTACTTTCAACAATGCTCAGGGTTATTTTCCTATAATATAATTTCAATATTTACTATTAATGTACCATCCTGCAAAACACTTGTCACAATGTAATATCCTCAGATTGTAATTTGAGTAAATTTATTAGCTGTTATAAGCTAATGTTTAACAAAAACAAACTCAATCAATTTCTCTAGTATTAAGTAGTTAATAAGCCATTAGATTTAGTCTGTCCATAATGTCATGGCATGATAGTGGCTTCTTTGCACTTCAGTTCATGATTGTAATTACAAAATCTCGATGTAAACTTGCAATGAAATACTAAAAATATTATTTATTTTTATTTTATTAACACATCGCCCGATTCCCACCAAGGCAGGGTGGACCGAAAAAAGAAAACTATCATCATCATTCACTCCATCACTGTCTTGCCAGAGGGGTGCTTTACACTACAGTTATAAAACTGCAACATTAACACCAATCCTTCAGAGTGCAGACACTGTACTTCCCATCTCCAGGACTCAAGTCCAGCCTTCCAGTTTCCCTGAATCCCTTCATAAATGTTACTTTGCTCACACTCCAATAGCACATCAAGTATTAAAACCATTTGTCTCCATTCACTCCTATCAAATACGCTCACGCATGCTTGCTGGAAATCCAAGCCGCTTGCACACAAAACCTCCTTTTACCCCCCTCCAACCTTCCTAGGCCAACCCCTACCCCACCTTCCCTCCACTACAGATTTATACACACTCGAAGTCATTCTATTTCGTTCCATTCTCTCTACATGTCCGAACCACCTCAACAACCCCTCCTCAGCCCTCTGGATAATAGCTTTGGTAATTCTGCACCTCCTCCTAATTTCCAAACTCCGAATTCTCTGCATTATATTCACACCACACATTGACCTCAGACATGACATCTCCACTGCCTCCAGCCTCTCCTCGTTGCAACATTTGTCACCCATGCTTCACACCCATATAAGAGTGTTAGTATAACTATACTTCATACATTCCCTCTTTACTTCCATGGACAAAGTTCTTTGTCTCCACAGACTCGAAGTGCACCACTCACCCTTTTCCCTCATCAATTCTATGATTCACCTCATCCTTCATAGACCCATCTCGGACATGTCCACTCCTAAATACAGTGGACCCCGAGTAATGAGCATAATTCATTCCAGAAGCCTGCTCAAGTGCCATTACCGAACGAATTTACTCCCTTAAAGAATAATGTCAAGTAGGTTAGTCTATTTTAGACCCCAAAAATACACTTACAAAAGCACTTACAATATTATACTTCATAATTGTACGATTTCAGGGTGCTCTTACTTGGGGGTCCACTGATCTGAACACATTCACCTCCTCCATACTCTCTCCCTCCAATCTGATATCCAATCTTTCTTCACCTAATCTTTTGTTATCCTCATCACCTTACTCTTTCCTATATTCACTTTCAATTTTCTTCTTTTACATACCCTACCAAATTCATCCACCAACCTCTGCAACTTCTCTTCAGAATATCCCAAAAGCACAGTGCCATCAGCAAAAAGCAACTATGTATTATTATTATTATTATTATTATTATTATTATTATTTGGAAGGGGAATCCCCTCCATAAGGACTTTAGGTATCAAAGCCCTATCTGGGGTTACTTCCTTTCTTTGTCTTTTACTGGCACTATGATGGAAGTGATTGTTGATTTGGATTTCCCATACATCCTGGCAAGCTCGAGCACACGTACATCACTCTCATACTTTCCTACAATTTCTTTCTTGAATTCTATCGTGTTTCTCACTTTCTTTACCAAAGGGTTGGTATTAGGAACTTTCTTTGGGCCCATGGTGGCTTATTTTGCAGTTGCACTTAATCAACAACCACAAAAAACAATGGATTATAATGAAATGTTTGGATGAATGCGCGGAGTCTTGCTCACTCACCGAGACACAGCCAGACTTACTCATGAACGCAGCCGAGTGGCAGGCGGACACGTCCAATACGGCCGATTTCCGAGTTGACGGCTGAAATCCGATAGAATTTCGTCAAAATGCAGTCGAAATCTGAATTGGCCAATACCCGGAATGGCTGATATCCGAGGGTCCACTGTATTTAAATATGGTGTTAAATTATTTATATTTATAATTTAGGAAGGTATGGTTGAATTTCAACAAGTTCAAGTGGTTTTGAGTTATTTACAATAGTCAAAGTCAGGGTATTTTTCAGAAGGGCTGATAAATATACCACTGTGGATAAACTACTCTGACATTTCTTGAACATGTGAGTGAGTTGTCTCTGAATTCATTAATTTTATCGCATTACAGCATATAATGACACAAGATGTGACAATAGTCCATCTGGCAAAGTATACATTTCATTTGGTCTACCTGGAGTTTACCTGAGAGAATTCCAGGGGTCAATGACCCCACAGCCCGGTCTGTGACCAGGCCTCATGTTGGACCAGAGCCTGATCAACCAGGCTGTTACTGCTGGCCGCATGCAGTCCAACGTACGAACCACAACCTGGCTGGTCAGGTACCGACTTTAGGTGCCTGTCCAGTGCCTGCTTGAAGACAGCCAGGGGTTTGTTGGTAATCCCCTGATGTATGCTGGGAGGAGTTGAACAATCTTGGGCCCCTGACACTTATTGTGTTGTCCCCCAACGTGCTAGTGGCACCCTGCTCTTCATTGGGGATGTTACATCGCCTGCCAGTCTTTTGCTTTCGTACGGAGTGATTCTCGTGTGCAAGTTTGGTACTAAGCCCTCGAGAATTTTCTATGTGTATATAATAATGTATCCTCCCGCCTGCGTTCTAAAGAGTACAGGTTTAGGAACTTCAGCGTTCCCAGTAGTTGAGGTGGTTTATCGCACTTATGCGTGCGGTGAAGGTTCTCTGCACATTTTCAAGGTCAGCAATTTCACCCGCCTTGAAAGGTGCAGTTAGTGTGCAGCAATATTCCAGCCTAGATAGAACAAGCGATCTGTAAGTGTCAACATGGGCTTGGCATCCCTGGTTTTGAAGGTTCTCATTATCCATCCTGTCATTTTTCGAGCAGATGCAATTGCTACTTTGTTATGGTCCTTGAAGGTGAGATCCTCTGACATGATCACTCCCAGGTCTTTGACATTATTTTTTCGCTCTATTGTGTGGTTGGAATTAGTTTTGTACTCCGATGAGATTTTAATTTCTTCACGTTTTCCGTATCAGAGTAATTGAAATTTCTTATCATTGAACTTCATATTGTTTTCTGCAGCCCATTTAAAGATTTGGTTTATGTCTGCTTGGAGTCTTGCAGTGTCTTCAACGGTGGACACTGTCATACAGATTCGGGTGTCATCTGCAAAGGAAGACACAGCACTGTGGCTTATATCCCTGTCAATGTCTGATATGAGGATGAGGAATAAAAAAATAACTTCCTAAATCATAGGATACAGAGCTCCATCCCATAATGTTACAATGTCCACTGGCCCACTACATCACATCACTCGAAATATATAATGGCAATGTAACTAAAAGATGTACCAGATCAAGGGTAACTGACTTATTAACCACTTCATTATAAAACAAATGCAAGATGATCAATACTTTTGATGATGCTCTGCACCCTTGCTCATCTGGTAAAAAAAATATTTAAAAACTTGGAGTGCTCCAACTCTTAGACAACCATAACCATGTCATGCTAGCAGATGAATAAGACATGTGCAATATTTGGGTGTCTTTACTGACAAAACATTTCACCTGCTCAACACCTTCCATAGCTGAAGACAGGAGAATATACCACTGGATCACTATTATCATAATCATAACTAAGTGCTAAACCCATAAGGGTCATATAGCACTGCAGGGTAGGGCATGCTAAAAGTGTAATATGATTGTTTGGAGACCAGCAAGGGTGAATATAATTATTATTATAATCACAACTAAACGCTAAACCCTTAAGGGTCATACAGCGCTGCAGAGTAGGGTGTGCTAAAACGTGTAATTATGGCAAATCAGAGACCAGCGAGGGTGGAGAGTATAACAGAGGTAGAGTTAGTAAGAGTGGTGAGAAGTGCTAAAAGATGTACAGTAGGTCCTCACTTAACGTCGACAGGTTCTTGGAAACTGGGACTTTAAGCGAAATGCCATATAATGAAACCAATTTTACCATAGGCTAATTGATATAGACAAGAGTTAAGTTCTTACAGGGTTAAATCAAGGTAGTATAAATGTTTGCAAAATGAAAACTGTAAGGAACACCTCCTACCACCACACAGTTCAAAAACATATAACAAATATGGCGGGTTCACTGAGCACTTTCGTACCACATTGTGTATTGCTGTACATTTGTATGATTATCGTATACTATACAAATGTTTATTTTACAATAATTGGTATTCATTCATTTTTCAATCCACTTATTCCAGTTCAGGTTGCAGGTGGCAGAGTCTATCCCAGCAGCTCAGGGTGCAAGCTGGGAACCAACCCTGGACAGGATGCTATTCCATCGCAGGGCGCACTCACACACACACCCACACTCATTCATATTGAGACAATTTAGACATGCAATTTTACCTAACATGCACATCTTTGGGATGTTGGAGGAAACCAGAGTGTATCTGGAGAAAACCCGTGCAGACAGAGAGATCGTGCAAAATCCACACAGACAGTGGCCCCAGCCAGGAATTGATTTTTTTCTCATCAACGTTATAACAAAATGAAGTCGAACAAAATGTCGTTACCTGAGGACCTATTGCATAATAAAAGTTGATGTAATAAATCTGTTGCTGTCAAAAAGTCAAAGAGGGAGTCTGTGTCAAAGGTGGGGCCATCAGTGAGGAGGGATGATAAAGTAAGGGCATCAGAACGGTGACAACGTTGGAGGTAAATTCTGCATGCTCGCTGAAAGACAGGACAGTCTAATAGAATATAGCAAACTGAAATTGGAACCTGACAATTCTCACAGAGTGAAGCTGGGTGCTTCTCCATGAGATACCCATGAGTGAGATGTGTGTGACTGATGCGATGGGTGAGTGTAGTCTCCCAATCACGACATCGATGATTGAACAAAATTTATGAATAAACTCAGACCAACATTGTTGCCAACAGTTGCAAAGGTGGCTCAAGATATATACCACTGGAGACATTAGTAGTTTTGATGTTATTAGTCCCTATGCTTCCTAGGCATTAAGTCCCTCAAACCTTAAAGACTGATCACCCCACACAATTACATTTAATGTCTCCAATGATATATTCTGTTATCTATAGTTTGTAGTTTTGTAAAGGTATCCACTTGTGTAGCAGCACAGTACGATACATACACCATCGTGCTGGGTATAAAAACGTGACCTCCAGGCCTACCGCTCTCAGTATTACTTGGCTGACTCTATAAGTCTCTAGTTTGTGTAAAGTTTCTGTAGGATGGAGTATAAAATTTTGACTAAGTCTGTGGATCAAATATCTCATGTAGGAGGAATTTGATCATTGTGAAGATTTCTTATGATTATAGAGAGAGAGAAGTACCTTGCATAGTATTTTACAAAGTGAAAGCTGTCTTGCTTGAAGAATAAGAGCATTGGTGTTGAGTATTACAAGGGTGATTTATAAATTGACCTTATCTTTAAACATGTAAATAGTTCATTACCATTGTAACTTGTTTAGCTATCAAAACTTTGTGGCCCAGCACACTGTTGCTCTCCTGGCCTTAGCTGAATACATAACCAAGCCAGAAAGTGGAAAGTGATGCAAGCAGGGTCAGTACTGAACTTCCCACTTGACCTCTATTCTATTTCCTTACCAAAAAAGTGTGTAGGCTCCAACTCCACCCATAATCTGTTTTACCACGCAAGGAACAACAGAATTTACAGGCAGCTGTGCACAGCAAATGCACATGGCAGCATTTAGTTTAGTCTCTATAAGTCATGGCCATCTTGAGCCAACAGGCCTGAGCCTGGAATATAAAGCACTTTTATGACTTGTATTATTTATGTCTCCAAGTAGATTTCTCTATTCCTCCGTAAGCCATAAATGTAGTAAGAGGCGACTAAACTGCCAGAGCAAAGGGCTAGTACAGTGGTCCCTCAGTTTTGTGCATCTCCAAACTCAAACATTTATGTAAATGTATTTTCGTAAGTGCTGTTGCAAGTGTATTTTTGGGGGTCTGAAATAGACTAACCTACGTGACATTACAGTGGTCCTCGGTTTCGCCGAAAATTTGTTCCAGAATGCTGCTCAGTGCCATTACCGAATGAATTTACTTCCTTAAGAAATAATGTCACGTAGGTTGTCTATTTCAGACCCCAAAATACACTTGCAACAGCACTTACGAAAATACACTTACATAAATGTTCGAGTTTGGAGATGCACGAAACCGAGGACCACTGTATTTTAGGAAGTAAATTGTTCGGTAATGGCACTTGAGCAGCATTCTGGAACAAATTTTCGGCGAAAACCGAGGGACCACTGTAACCCTTTCTCCTATATAATTTACTAAATTTAAAAGAAAACTTACGTTTTCTTTTAGGTCACCCTGCCTCAGTGGAAGATAGCTGGTGCTTAAAAAAAAAAAAATGGAAAACGCTAAATCCAGGAGGGTCAATCAGCACTACTCGACACAGGCAGATGAGGTAGTGAAGGATAAAAAGTAACAGTGTTGAGGGGAGATCATCAGCTGAAACAATGGTAGTCACAACTGATGTAGTAAATAAGTGTTGGTTAAGAAATCAGTGTAAACTTTACAATTTAACAGCTAATTTTGTATTGTCTGAGAATAAGCTATCAGGTAAAGTACAGTACAGTACTCAATTGTTGATCTTTTATTAAGTGTCAAAATTATCAGAGGGCATTAAAATCAGATACGTACTCTTCAGTTATAACATATAATCAAGTAATGTCTTACCCTGGGGACCAATTTTCCCCTAAGAAACACTACCTTTATCAATACACAAACTGACAAGTACACAGGCCAAAATAATATTTTTCATCAATATCAGCATAACTTAGCAGTATAACTTGTTTGTATAAGTTTTAACAAAGTTGCTTGGACATACAGCAGGTATGTATGAGTATGTTAGATAGGAGTGAGTGGAGATAAATGGTTTTTGGGACTTGACAAGCTGTTGGAGTGTGTGCAGGGTAATATTTTGTGAAGGGATTCAGGGAGACCGGTTAGCCGGACTCGAGTCCTGGAGGTAGGAAGTACAATGACTGCACCTTAACCCTTTGACTGTTTCGGTCGTATATATACGTCTTACGAGCCACTGTTTCGGACGTATCTATACGCCTAAATTCTAGCGGCCTCAAATCAAGCAGGAGAAAGCTGGTAGGCCAACATGTGAGAGAATGGGTCTGTGTGGTCAGTGTGCGCAGTATATAAAAAATCGGGCAGCCACTGGTGCATTGTGGGAACACCATTTCAGTAGTCCTTGTTCAGCATGCCTAGCGGTAAGAATTATCTGACTCCTTGGCGCATCTGGGACTGTTATCATCCTCAATGATAGCTCTAACACAGATGGAAGTGTCTTGAAGATGAATTTCATGGTTTTGAGGAGTTTGTGACCGAAAGCAATGCCCAGGATACCAGAAGGAAGGAAGGAAAAAAGAAAGAAAGTAAGAAAGGAAGGAAGAGATGAGAGGAAGGAAGGAAGGAAAGAAGAGATGAAAGGAAGGAAGGAAGGAAGGAAAGAAGAGATGAAAGGAAGGAAAGAAGGAAGGAGGAAAAGAAGGAAGGAAAGAAGAAAGAAAGGAAGGAGAGATGAGAGGAAGGAAGGAACAAAAGAAGAAAGAAAGAAAGGAAGGAGAGATGAGAGGAAGGAAGGAACAAAAGAAGTAACAAAGGAAGGACGAAAAAAAGGAAGGAATGAATGAAGGAAGAAAGGAAGGCAGGAAGGAAGAGATGAGAGGAAGGAAGGAAGAGACGAGAGGAAGGAAGGAAATAAGTAAGAAAGGAATGAAGGAAGAAAGGAAGCTAAGAAGGAGGTTGTGGGGAAGACATGGGTCCCCTTTTGTGTTGACAGGTTGACAGCAGTGAGGGTGGTGAGTAATGGTATAATATGTCATTTTGACAGCTGGCTTACCCTGACTCAGCAAATTTATATGTCCACACACACACAACTTCAAGCTCTAAGGAAAGTTGATGGAAAGTGTCCAGTCATTATATATGTGTATATATATTATAGAACAATAGCAATAGGTAGGTAGGTAAGTAAGTAGGTAGGCAAGTAAGTAGGTAAGTAGGTAGGCAAGTAGGTATGTAGGTAGGCAAGTAAGCAAGTAGGTACGTAAGTAGGTAAGCAAGTAGGTAAGCAAGTAGGTAAGCAGTAGGTAAGTAGGTACGTAAGTAGGTAAGTAAGTAGGTACGTAAGTAGGTACGTAAGTAGGTACGTAAGTAGGTACGTAAGTAGGTACGTAAGTAGGTAGGAAGGACTGTGGGGAAGAAGAGCTTGGGACCCCATGGGTGTTGACAGGTGAGTGGTGGTATAATATGTCATTTTGACAGCAGCCGCACCGTGACTCAGCATATTTACAAGTCCACACACTCACAACAACCAGCTTCCAGAAGCCTAATATCAGTTCTATGAAGTGTCCAGTGACTATATATGTGTATATATAGAAACCAGAAGGAAGGAGATGAAAGAAAGGAAGGACGGTATGAAAGGAAGGAAGGTAGGAATGTAGGAAGGAATGTAGGAAGGAAGGAATGTAGGAAGGAAGGAAGGAATGTAGGAAGGAAGGAAGGAATGTAGGAAGGAAGGAAGGAATGTAGGAAGGAAGGAAGGAATGTAGGAAGGCATGTAGGAAGGAAGGTTGGAAGGAAGGTAGGAAGGAAGGTAGGAAGGAAGGTAGGAAGGAAGGCAGGAAGGAAGGCAGGAAGGAAGGCAGGAGGGAAGGTAGAAAGGAAGGAAGGCAGGAAGGAAGGAAGGCAGGCAGGAAGGAAGGTAGGCAGGAAGGAAGGAAGGAAGGAAGGAATGACGACCCAGAAACAACAACCAGCTTCCAGAAGCTAATAGCAATTCTATGAAGTGTCCAGTGATTATATATGCGTATATATAGAAACCAGAAGGAAGGAAGAAAGGAAGGACGAGATGAAAGGAAGGAAGGAATGTAGGAAGAAAGGTTAGAAGAAAGGAAGGAAGGTCGGAATGATGACCCAGACACAACAACCAGCTTCCAGAAGCTTATAGCAGTTCTAGGCACGTGTCCAGTGACTATGTGTGTATATATAGAAACCAGAAGGAAGAAAGGAAGGACGAGATGAAAGGTAGTAAGGAAGAAAGGTAGGTAGGTAGGTAGGTAGGTAGGTAGGTAGGTAGGTAGGTAGGAAGGAAGGAAGGTAGGTAGGAAGGAAGGTAGGTATGTAGGAAGGAAGGAAGGACGACCCAGACGACCATCAACCTAGGAAAACTACCTAACACAACTGCTACTACTTTGAAGGAAACTGCTCAGAAGAGATGTTTTGTCTGTGTATATACAAAAATACGCCCACAAAAATGCAGACACACTCGTTTTATGTGTGAGGAATGTAAAACACCACTGTGCATGGAACCATGTTTCAAAGAGTTCCACAAGCTGCAGAATGTCTATGAACATGTCCAGTGACTGTACATTTGTATATATATTATAGAACAATAGTAATAAAGATTTTTTTTGTATTGTTCATTTGTGTAAACAAGTTTTGTAAACAATATAAAGATACTAATATTTATGCTATTATTGTGTTGCATACAACGAATGTATATATATACATTGCCCCTTTACCTTGGTCTCACAGGCCACATAAGTTACGTAAAAAGAAAATAGTGAAAAAACAAGAAATCTACGAATGGAAGTAAACAAATGTTTACTGAGTGAGCGCAGTCGCCGCTGTTGCCATACGCGGCTCATTTTCTGCCAACTTTACACCTCCATATTTCGGTAAGTATTGATGGCAAAAATCTGTTTTAGGATAAAAACAATCAGAAAATAATCTTAACATTTTGATAAGAAAATAATTTTTTTTTTTTCGAATATTTTGCGACAACAGAATGGCACTCAGGATTGAGGGTTGCGACAGTCAAAGGGTTAAAGAGGGGGTTTGGAATATTTGCTTTTTGGAATAACATCTAAACTGTCATATCTGTGCACCTCTGCAAAGATTGCAATAGTGTGAATGATGGTGAAGTTTCTTTTTTTTTTTTTTGGGTCACCCTGCCTCGATGGGAGATGGCCAGCGTGTGAAAAAAAAATTTTTTTTACAGAGGTTTCTTAATACTGTATTAGAATCCATTACTATCCCAGGTCCAATATTGCAAGCCCATCCACGCAAAGTCCAGTTTGTTTTATTATTATTATTAACACATCGGCCGATTCCCACCAAGGCAGGGTGGCCCGAAAAAGAAAAACTTTCATCATCATTCACTCCATCACTGTCTTGCCAGAGGGGTGCTTTACACTACAGTTATAAAACTGCAACATTAACACCCCTCCTTCACCAATAATGTTTTGACTGTTGTCTTTGCTTCTGCCTTGGGTTTACAATGTGGTCTTTATAAAAAAAATCCCAAATTATCACTCTGAAGTCAACAATGGTTATTTCCCATTAGGAAAATACTGCATATACAAAGCTTTATAATATTTGTACATAATAAATTTCATTACAGTAATACAGACACTTAAGCTTTCTGCAAAAAATTCATACTTAAATATATTACATAGGGTTGCACTAACTTTACCTAATATTTTTGCTTGTACTTATTATCCTAGACAAACAGAGCTTCTTACGAAATGCGTTAAATAAATTTAAAAAGAAACATTATTATTCATATGTCATTTAAGTATTAAATACAGTACAGCAGATGCATTAACAAGATGACCTCGCATTTTTCCCAATTAACAACTGTCGTATTAATCACAGCTTTAAAACCTTTTACTAAATAATAACAAGAAAACTAACAAGATAATGGCTACAAAAACTAGATTACCATAAATACCAAACACCAAAACACTACTAGCTCTATAAGTAGAAAACTTTACTTCATACTTTATACATTTAAGTAATATTAAAGAGATAATAAAGTTCTTGCATTAAAAAGCATCTTTTTAAAATATACTATACATACTTTAAAACTTGCATACAAACTGTTATTCATCGGAGATCAACAGCCTAAGAGTAACATTTAGCTTATATGAAGGGAAGAAATTCTGTCTTGTCCAAAAATAAACTAGCATATACATAGTATACAGTATATAAATTAATGACAAATAAACAAAGAAGTATCATCCCCAAGCTTGAGTCTTGCAGTAATGAAGCACCAGCTTGCCATCCGATCCGAAGCACTCGTATAGGTTCCTGACGATGTGGTCAGGTGCTGGTGCAAAGCTTTGGTTTACGTACACGAACTATTAAAAAGCAGAGAATTATTCATAAAAATGTATATTCCATAACAATTTATTTTTATAAAAAATAGTCATCATTCTTTACTTAAATACAGTAGTACCTTGGTTTTCGTACAGCTCCCAACTCGAACAATTATGTAAGTGTATTATTGTAAGTGCTTTTGTAAGTGTATTTTTGGGGTCTGAAACGGACTAATCTAATTTACATTTGTCCTTATGGGAACAAATTCGCTCGTAACGGCGCTCGAACAGCATTCTGGAATGCATTATTGACGAAAACCGAGGTACTACTTTATATTACTGACCGTACAGTTATGTACAGCACACACAAAAATTAAAAATTATCATTAATGGCAAGTGCAGGAATTGTCAGACTTTACAAGTTAGCATATCTGTGAATCACATTTTTACAATGAGGATTATGGCTGTAAAAAATAAAACAAAAACAATTCACTCATCCCTTATTGTTGTCTTATTCATAATTCACTCATTCATATTTTCCTCTCTGCCTCAGTACCAGATCCCTGGCTGTCACTTTTTTGTTTTCATTATACAGTACAGTGGTCCCTCGGTTTTCGGTCATCTCCAAACTCAAACATTTATGTAAGTGTATTTTTGTAAGTGCTTTTGCAAGTGTATTTTTGGGGGTCTGAAATAGACTAACCTACTTGACATTATTTCTTAAGGAAGTAAATTGCTGTAATGGCACTTGAGCAGCATTCTGAAAGAATTTTCAGTGAAAACCGAGGGTCCACTGTACTGCAAAACAAAACTGCCTCAGTAAAAAAAATACGTATTCAGCTTCAATTCACAACAATTTTTAGTGTAATGGGTTAAATGGGTTGGAATTATTTACAAACAGCTGTGCATCACTATTGAATAAGTATTTTGATTTCAGTGAGTAACCAACTTGAATACACTTATACAGTGGACCCCCAGAAATCGAACATTCTTCATTCCAGAATGCTGTTCAAGTGCTGTTACCAAATGAATTTAATCCCATAAGGAATGATGTAAATTAGATTAGTGCATTTCAGACCCCCAAAAATACACCTATAAAAGCACTTACAATAATAAACTTATATAAAAGGGCAAGTTGGGAGTGCTCGATTTCTGAGGGTCCACTGTATATAGAATATACTTATAGAGAATTTGTTGTTCACATTGTTAACTTGGATAATGATACACTTAAATTAAAGTTGACTGACCTGAGGTTATTGTTCCAACTCATGTAATTGGAAGATAGGTTGAGACTACATAATTGGTAGATACATGATAGATAAAAATGTTTTGGCTAGAGAATTTTTTTAAACTATGTACTATAGACTTTCAAAGTATTTTAAAAGAATACCTTGTGTTTTTGATAAATTAAGTGTTTTGCATTAGGGATGATATGGCTAAACATCAAAAAATGCTTTCTAAAGGATGCAAATAATTAACTTATACCTTGTGAACAACTTACCAAAGTGTCACTTGAGTCCATCTTCAGGTACTTGCGAATGAACTCACCGATCCATCCAACTGGCTTCTCACCTTCTACTGCCCATTTCTTCTTCTTCATGATGGGAGCATCACCAGTTGCTTTTAGCAAGACATCAACTGAAAACAATATACTGTTATGTAATGAAAGTGGCTTTGAAAACTGACAAGATGAAGAATGAGACACTTGTGCAATATTTGGGAATCTTTATTACAGAAACATTTCACCAGCCAGTGACTTCTTCACTCCATCTTCCACTGTTATTCTCTGTATTCAACTGAAGAAACCACTGGCTGACAAAATGTTTCCTCAATAAAGATTCCCAAATGCTGCATACGTGTCTCATTCTTCAATACACTGTACTTTTAGAAATCATATGATGAACTTCCTAGATAAACATTAAACTGAATACAATTTTCCTGTCATGAATTGCATTCTTAAAACACACTGAGAATACAACCCTGCCATGATATTCTTGCCTCTCTGGAGGTTTTTGGGGTCAACACCCCACGGCCCAGTCCTCAACTCTATTTTTCCAACATACACTTTTGTAAATTCAGTGGGTACTGCTTCACATAAACAAATAAATAGTTTGTTCCACAAAAACAGCTATGGAATGGAAAGCAGTTCCTATTTTTCCAGGTCACCTGACTGTGGTGGTAGATGGCCAGTGTTAAATCAAGAAACAATATCTATCCCGTGATCAGCAACCACCCCCATCCACACTCCCCACATCCATGAAAAGATTTCAGCACTCTCAAACCATGACAAGACACCCATTATCTTGCACCTCCATCACAGCAAGATACCCATTATCTTGCACTTGCATCATAGCAAGATACCCATTACCTTGTACCTGCATCATAACAAGACACCCATTACCTTGCACCTGCATCATAGTAAGACACCCATTATTTTGCACCTACATCATAGCAAAAGACCCATTACCTTGCACCTGCATCATAGCAAGACACCCATTATTTTGCACCTACATCACAGCAAGAGACCCATTACCTTGCACCTACATCATAGCAAGACATCCATTATTTTGCACTTACTTCATAGGAAGACACCCAATACCTTGAACCTGCATCATAGCAAGACACCCATTACCTTGAACCTGCATCATAGCAAGACACCCATTACCTTGAACCTGCATCATAGCAAGACACCCATTACCTTAAACCTGCATCATAGCAAGACACCCATTACCTTGAACCTGCATCATAGCAAGACACCCATTACCTTGAACCTGCATCATAGCAAGACACCCATTACTCTGCACCTGCACTTGTGTGTGCCAGCTAATGCAGCTGGCATGTACAAGTGCAAACACTGTACTTTTAATCGGAAAGAGTTCTCATTTATACATGTTCTGTGAAACTTTCCAGTTCATTACCAGTCCCATAAGTTTGTGAACAAGGCCTGAAATTAAAGCATATGACTAGTGAATCCAATCAATTAAGTCTGATATGTACTCTGATTCTTTCCTTTGATGATACCGGGCAATGGGGGCGTTGACCCTCGAAACCCTCTCCAGGTATACTGGGACTTTATTCTTAGGTAGGTGTAAAGCATTGACAACTGTTAAATCCAGCTCATCTTCCTTGTCTAGTCTACAATTCCCACTACAGTACAGTGGACCCTCGGTTTTCGTACAGCTCCAAACTCGAACAATTATGTAAGTGTATTTTTGTAAGTGCTTTTGTAAGTGTATTTTTGGGGGTCTGAAACGACTAATCTAATTTACATTCGTCCTTATGGGAACAAATTTGTTCGGTAATGGCACTCAAACAGCATTCTGGAAAGAATTATCAACGAAAACCAAGGGTCCACTGTACTTTTACTTATGAATGCTTAAATCATCTATAACACTTTTCTACATGTTTCAGTTTGGAAAATTAAGAATTATTTGTACAGTGGACCCCCGGTTTTCGTGATTTTTTTGTTCCAGAATGCTGTTCAAGTGCCATTACCAAACAAATTTATCCCTATAAGGAATAATGTAAAGTAGACTAGTCCTTTTAGACCCCCAAAATACACTTACAAAAGCATTTAAAAATAAACTTACATAAAGAGCGAGTTTGGAGCAGGACGAACACCGAGGGTCCACTGTAGTTACATAAATTTTATACACTTTAATAATAATATACATGTGCAGTATCAACCACTAGTCTACTGAGTGCAAAATAAGTTATAGATATTACAGCTACTGTCATTCCTTGATTTAATCTGGAAAATTTTAAATAAGAGAAAGTTCCTGGTCTCAATGATTCTAAATTAATGTGTGACTATATTAGCATTAACAATGTTTCCCACTGTTCAAGCAAGATTTGAACCAGTCTATAGATTCTATACAGTACCTTGCAGTTTTATAGAAAGAATAGCATATCATTATTCACAATATTAAATGCATTTTGTAATTTTAGGTTATCATCATGGTAATATTTCCTTGCAATATTTGGGTCCTAGTAAGATTCATAAAAAAAAAAATGAATAAATGTAAGCTGAATAAGCTCCCTTGAAACTGATATGGTAACTGTGAAGGTCAGTGCTAAGGTTAGTTTTGACTTTAATGGTATGGGTGCCAGTACTGGAGGGTATTGGCTAATTTTTATGGTTTCAGTATCAGACTTAAATTGACCATCAGACTCATTATCAACAAAATCTGATATTGTCCTATCCTTACCATGAAGGATATTCTCATTAAAATAGTCTTATACCTGAACACATAGTCGACCTAGTACTGTCCTCTATAGGATTTTAGAAATAGAATTCAAAAGATAATTAATAATTATAATTAATGTTTCCAGACTTTTAGTACAGTAATTATGGCAATTTTTTAAGGATTTGGGAAGAACTGCAGTGGTAATGTACTACAAGATTGGAGAATACACTGGACCTCATCTTCACTAACAATGATGACCTGATATGAAATGTCACCATATCAAAAACAATATACAGTGGTACCCCGACTTACGATGGTCCCCAAACACACCCTTTTATGTAAGTTGATTTTTTTAAATGCTTTTGTGTAATTTTGGGGGTCTAAAAGGACTAGTCTATTTTACATCATTTCTTATGGAGATAAATTCGTTTGGTAATGGCACTTGAACAGCATTCTGGAATGAAAAATATCCTAAGTCGGGTACCACTGTACTACTTAGATCACAACATAATAGAGGTTCAGACATGTATGCACGGGCCCCAGACTGCCAAAATGTGACCAGTCACGAGGAGCCTTCACCAAATTCAACTTCAATAACAAAACATAAAGCGGGACCAAGTAACCAAGTCCTAAATGATATAAATGGGAAGATAGCCTGATCACAGACCGGGCCGCAGGGGCGTTGACCCCTGGGAAATCTCTCCAGGTATACCCAGGTAAGCACTCAGATCCCAACCTATGTCTAGAACAGATTAACTCTGTGGCACTGGAGGTATGCTCAAGGCATATTCCTTTAAGAAAAAGGAGGAGAAGATGTAAACTAGAAAGATAAAGCTTTCCTTATACAGGCGAAGGCAAAGAATAACAGAGCGGCTAAAATTGGCCAATATATCTGCAATATGTAGGGAGACACTGGTCAGAGAAATAGCAAACATCAAACTAAAGCTAAAGGAATCTACAGGAGTCAAGAAACGCAGGAAGAACTAAAAGCCATAAATGAAATCGAAAGAAACCCAAAGTATTTCTTTTCTTATGCCAAATAAAAGTCGAGAACAACATCCAGTATTGGGCCCCTACTAAACGAGATGGGTCCTACACAGATGACAACAAGGAAATGAGTGAGCTAACATCCTATGGAGAGGGATCATGGACACAGGGGTCATCCCACAGCTGCTAAAAAAAAAGACATAGCCCCATCCACAAAAAAGGGGGAGTAAAGCAAAGAACTACAGATCAATAGCGTAAACGTACCATATCATAAAAAAATTTGAAAGAGTTCAAGAAGCAAGATCGCCACCCATCTAGATACCCATTAGTTACACAACCCAGGGCAACATGGGTTTAGAGCAGGTCAAAACCCCGTCTGTCCCAGCTATTGGACCACTATGACAAGGTTCTGAATGCTCTAGAAGTCAAACAAATGCAGATGAAATATACACAGACTTTTCAAAAGCCTTTTTACAAGTGTCCCCAAAGGGGTAATAGCACACAATCAAATCAACCAAATCTTTAAATGGGCCGAAAAAAATATGAAATTCAATGATGAGAAATTTAAAAACCCATATGGAAAACATGAGGAAATTAAAACTACATCGGAGTACTATAAAAGAAATTCCAACCACACAAAGAGCGAAAACTAATGTAAAAGACCTGGGAGTGATCATGTGGGGGAAAATCTCCCTTTTAAAGACCATAAAAAATTGTATAATTTTACATCTGTTAGAAAAAAGACAGGGGTGGATAATGAGAACCTTCAAAAATAGGGATGCCAAACCCATTGTGAGGAAAAAAAACCTTTGTAAAAGGGGTTAGGGGGTTTTTAGACAACCGGGGAAACCCTTAGCGATTTACTGCCGCACTTCTATCTAGCGGGCTGGGGCAAAAATCATGTTCCTGGTGCTGAGGCGCTTAATTTCTACTCCGGTAGTATTAACCAAAAGGGTGGTTGGAAAGTCATTTACCTCCACTCTTCTCCTGATCAGGTAAGGTGATCTACCAGAATTTTTGGTCATTGTTTTTATGGTTACCAGTAATGTCTTTGTTTTTTGGGGGTGGCATACCACCCTTTTTTTCTTAAATGTTGTACTTGCATAATTTTTTGGGAACCAGTTTATTTTCTTATTATCAGCTCTGTTGCTGGCCTTATCCAGGGTAGACGCCGAAAGGGGGGCAAGATATTGCTTTGGGGCCAAGTAATAGCTGACTACCCCGCCTTTTTATCCTCTTATGGTGATTCAACCAAGTAGAAAGGAGTTCCAGAACATGGGGTTGATAAATCTGCCCAGGATAACCTACATCATTTCTTCAACATCAGGGGGCCCTTTATACCCCCCCAAACACCGTACCGGGGAACCAAAACGGCCAATTTTATTTATTTAATTTTTAAAAAAAAACCCTTTGAAAACGATATTTTATTACCCCCCAATCGTGTTTTTTTTTTTTTATTTTTTTCCGTATTATTTTTGATCAGGTAAGGAATTTGACACCATGATGACACTCTTCAGGCGCTTGTTCTATCAGGTTTTGGGAAAATGCTGCACACTAATGGCACCTTTCAAGGCAGGTTTCTGACCTAGAAATGACAGAGAACCTTCACGGCACACATAACTGCGTAAAATACCCAATTACTGGGAACCTTGGTTCCAAACCACCCCTTTTTGGGAAATAGGCAGGAGAGATACATGATCATATACACTTGGAAAATCCTAGAGGGGGTTTGTACCAAACTTTTTACAAAAATCACTCCCATGAAAGCAAAAGACTGGCAGACGATGCAACATCCCCCAATGAAAAAAAGGGGTGCCACTAGCACGATAAGAGACAACATAATAAGTGTCAGGGGCCCAAGACTGATTAACTGCCTCCGAGCATACATAAGGGGGGGTTTCCAAGACCCCCCTGTCTTCACAGGCACTGGCAAGCACCTAAAAACAGTACTTGACCAGCCAGGCTGTGGTTGCCCCCGGGGTTTCATGCCCCAAAGTAACAACCTGGTTTTGGTCAGACCCTGATCCACCATGACCTGGTCAAGACGGGCCGCGGGGGGACCCCCAACCCCTCCAGGAACCTATTTGAAAAGTCCAATAATTTGCACAGCATTTTGGGCAGAACTTTTAACTATACAGACTTTTATAATTTTAAGAATATAGGTAATACTACTATAACATTGATAATAATATAATGTTAGAATTCTATACACTATTTTTTAGATGTCCATATTGTTTCTTCTAATACTAGCTTCAAAGCAAGCTCCTTACTTAATCATATTAGATTGTTTTTGGTTATTAACTCATACCCAGTCTCAGACTGTGCTTACTGTACATTGGAAAATAAATATTATAGGAATAAGAACTATTAAAAGCAAAGAAAAGTAATTTATACTGTAAGATAAGATATTGTTTGGTTTTTTTAAATTGAGGGTTAGACAACCAGAAACCCAATGAAGTCAGTGCATCATGGGGGCTATCTGTCTTATTTCCATTGGGGTACTTTAATCTTTCCCCCCGGGTGCGACCCACAGCAGTCAGCTAACACTCAGGTACCTACTTACTGCTAGGTGAACAGAGGCAGGTGTATAGAAACCTGCCTAACATATCACTCATGCCAGAAGTCAATCCCAGTCCCTCAATATGTGAGCTGAGGATGCTACCAACCCAAACCAAGAGCAATTTATGTGTCAACCGCAAAAATATACCAGAGTACAAAAGTTTAACAAGTTCCTATTTCACAATATCACACTGAGATAAGAACTACCAAACTAGCTACAAAAGCCTTGTTCTTTGGTTGAAGTGGAAACTTGAACTTGGAGGCTTAAAATCATAATAAAAAATCAAGAAATAGTTTTTAAAAAACTGATTTTATGAATGTATAAGAACTTTTTTCAACTTTTATGATTTTGTGAAATTTAATACAGTGAAATTTAGCCATTATGGAAAAAAAAAAATAAAAAGTGCTTGCATCTGGGGAAAGGAGGCATTATAATAATAATAACCTATTTCTACAAGTACTATACAATACAACTTATGCAGCCTCACACACTGAGTGTCCGTGGTCGATCCCCAGCTGGGTGTAAACATTGGGAATGTTTCTTTACACCTGCTGTCCTCATTCACCAAGGAAGCAAGTAGATATCTGGATGTTAGTCGACTGGTGTGGGTCGCATCCTGGGGGACAAGATTGAAGGACCCTAATAGAAATAAGACGGATAGTCCTCGATGATGCACTGACTTTCTTGGGTTATTCTGGGTGACCAACCCTCTGGGGTTAAAAATCCAAACAAAATCTTATCTCTTATCTTACTCTCCCCATCGCTGTGCCACTGGCATCTGCTTTTAACCACAACTTGTAGGTATTATATACAAGCTTTTCACCATAGTTTGTTCTTGCCTGAAGAAGGTTTCTAGCTAGATCGAAAAAAATTAGCATTATTTACCTATTGTTCAATATGGGTATTCTTGTCAATATATTTTATTTTCAGGATGGTGTACAACTCACTAGAACAACTACCATGGTGTACAACTCACTAGCCCATCAATAATAGTCGAGACCTTCAAAACCACTGGCAGCTGTCTCTTATATGGTCAGTATGTGGTTCACTTAGTATTTACACTGAGGTCCGTGTTTCGATCCACAGTATGGGTGGAAACACTAGGATGTGTTTCCTAAGACACCTACTGTCCATATTCACCTACCAGTAAAATAGGTGCCTGGGTGTTAGTTGACTGGTGTATACCCCGGGGAGGAGAGGGTTCCAGGGGTCAACGCCCCCCTGCGGCCTGGTCTCTGACCAGGCCTCATGGTGGATCAGGGCCTGATCAACCAGACTGTTACTGTTGGCCACAGGCAAACTGACGTACGAACTACAGCCCGGCTGATCAGGTACTGATTTTAGGTGCTTGTCCAGTGCCTGCTTGAAGATAGCCAGGGATCTATTGGTAATCCCCTTATGTATGCTGGGAGGCAGTTAAACAGTCTTGGGCCCTGACACTTATTGTGTTACCTCTTATCGTGCTAGTGGCACCCTGCTTTTCAATGGGGAGATGTTGCATCGTCTGCCGAGTCTATTGCTTTCATAGGGAGTGATTTTCATGTGCAAGTTTGGTACTAACCCCTCTAGGATTTTCCAAGTGTATATGATCATGTATCTCTCCCGCCTATGTTCTAGGGAGTAAAGGTTGAGGAACTTCAAGTGATCCCAGTAATTTAGGTATTTTTATCACAGTTATGTGTGCCGTGAAGGTTCTCTGTACATTTTCAAGGTCAGCAATTTCACCTGCCTTGAAAGGTGCCGTTAGTGTGCAGCAATATTCTAACCTAGATAGAACAAGCGACCTGAAGAGTGTCATCATGGGTTTGGCATCCCTAGTTTTGAAGGTTCTCATTATCCATCCTGTCATTTTTCTAGCTGATGTGATTTATACACTGTTATGGTCTTTGAAGATGAGATCTTCCGACATGATCACTCCCAGGTCTTTTACATTAGTTTTTCGCCTATTGTGTGGTTGGAATTTGTTTTATACTCCGATGTGGGCCGCATCATGGGGACAAAATTAACCTAATGTGCCTGAAATGCTCAGCATAACAAGTGACTTTCATATAGTAGTATGTCACTGATGTCAGCTATGGTCTGTATACTTTGTACATGTACTTGTAGAAATGAAGATTATTATTATTATCATAAATGGATAGCAGTAGGTGTTAAGCAAATTTATTTAGGTACAGTTGCACAAATTTAGATTAAAAGAGTTATCTTGCATAGTAACACATGTAAATTTCTAGAAAAAAACCCGAAAGAAAGTCAAACAAATTGACTTTATTCCCATCGATGGTATCAACCTTGGTAACTGATACTGATGAACTGATTT
Organism: Cherax destructor; assembly: GCA_009830355.1. NCBI lineage: Eukaryota > Metazoa > Arthropoda > Malacostraca > Decapoda > Parastacidae > Cherax > Cherax destructor. Next base: position 21,713 of record WNWK01025197.1, read on the forward strand.
AAAATTAAAATGTTTATTTAGGTACAGGTACACGTAAGTACAGTTATGCAAATTTAGGCGATTACAATTATCATATACAGTAACGTGTGTAAACTACCCAAGATAACCCAAAAAGTGAATTATTTCCATAAGTAAGTTTATTTAGGCATAGGTACACATAAGTACAATTATCATACATATTAACATAGGTGTAAATTATCTAGGATAACCCAGAGAGTGAGTTAGTTCCAAAAGGCCCCCCCTTTTCCCCCCCCCCCCAACAATATTCACACCCCACCAAAAAAAAAAAGGCACCTCCCCAAACAATATTCACCACCCAGGCACCTCCCCCTTTCAAAAAAATTTAAAATTTCACCCCACCAGGCACCTCCCCAACAATATTCACACACCAGGCACCCTCTCAACAATATTCACACACCCGGCACCCTCTCAACAATATTCACACACCAGGCACTTCTGTAAACAATTTTCCCTCACACCAGGCACCTCTCCAACAATATTCACACAACGGGCCCCCTTTTGTCAACAATATTCATCCCACACCAGGCACCTCCAACAATATTCCACACCCCACCCAGGCACTTCTCCCCAACAATATTCACACGCATAAGAACCTCTCTCAACAATATTCACACACCCCAGGATTCCCCCAAAACAATATTCACCCACAAGAACCTCCCCAACAATATTACAACACCAGGCACTTCTCCAACAATATTCCCCAAAAAGGGGACTTCTCTCAACAATTTTCACACACACCAGGCACCTCCCCAACAATATTCACACACACAGGCACTTCTCTCAACAATATTCACACGCATAAAAAACCCCTTTTTTAACAATATTCACACACACCAGGCACCTCTCTCAACAATATTCACACACAGCAGGCATTTCCCCAACAAATTCACACGCATCAAGAACCTCCCCAACAATATTCACACACCAGGCACCTCCCCAACAATTTTTTCACACACACCAGGCACTTCTCTCAACAATATTACCCCATCAAGAACATCCTCAACAATATTCCACACACCAGGCACCTCTCCAACAATATTCACACACAGCAGGCACTTCTCCAGCAATATTCACACATACCAGGCATCTCAAACAATATTCAAAAGGGGGAAGCTGAAGACTCAGATGAGTCAAAGGGATGTTAGGAAGCATTTCTTCAGCCCAGAGTAGTCAGGAAGTGGAATAGTCTAGAAAAAGATATAGTGGGGGGGGGGAACCATACATATTTTTTGACGGGGTTTGATAAAGCTCATGGAGCGGGGAGAGCAGAGACCCAGTAGGGGGGCAGCGCAGGGCGGGGCCGGGAGCTGAGTCTCGACCCCTGCAACCACAATTAGGTTAGTACAATTAGGTGAGTACACCAGGCACCAGGCACTTCTCTCAACAATATTCACATACATCAGCCCCCCAATTTTCCACCCACCAGGCGCTTCTTTCACTTCCCCTTTTTTTACACAATTAATTTATTAAACTACTATTACTATTACTACTATTTATCTACAAGTACTTGATACAGCTATTACAGATCTAGTTGACATTTATTATTGACGTAGAAAGTGGGGGTTTTTTTCAGAGCATTTCTGGCCACTTAGGTTAATATTATCTCTACTCTTCTAGCTCTGATATCTCTACTGTTATTTACAGTGTCTCTACGTCCACAGCAAGAAGCCAACTTCGGTGGCAAAATTTCCCCCAAAAACTAAACCCAAAAATTTTTCAGGTCCCCATTTACCACGGAGCCAGACCCCGTGGTAAAGTACTGTGGACTCGGGATACAATTTTTTTGGTCATCCTCTGTGGACATAGAAACAATGTTTATCAATAATTTCGCCTGTTTCGGGTTTTTCCCCCTACTGTTATGAATGGAGCCTTCATCAGAACAATAATTGGCTGGAAAATGGAAATATTTCTTTGTCTGATTTTTTTTTTTGGGGTTTCCTGGGGGGGGGGGTCAACGCCCCGCGGCCCGGTCCGTCACTAAGCCTCTGGTAATTTATACACATGTTACTATGTATGATAATTTGTGTAACTGTATTTATGTGTACCTGTACCTAAATAAACTTACACAAGGACTTGAATACTGTCACCACTGGCACTATTTTCGTTGTTTTTAAAGTTCTCATTATCCCCCCGTTTTTTTACTGACCTTCAAGATATATGAAATAAAGTTTAGCTGACATTATTACACCTAAGTCCACGGGTTTTTTTTCGTTCTATTTGATCTTTTGGGGTTTTTTATATGTTCTTCTTTAGCTTTTCATTCTTTCCACATCAAAGAAGTTGAAAATGTCACCACTGACTTCCTTATTTATATCTTCCGCATTTTTTTAGTGTCTTCTACTTTTTTTTAATAATAATAATAATAATAATAATAATAATAATAAATACATAATATTACAAAAGGGGGGTTACCAATAGACCCCCCTTTTTTTCAAGCAGGCACTGGACAGGCACCTAAAGTCGGTACCTGACATGCCCATGCACCCCCCGCTCCCGGCCCAGACTCATGGAACTCCCCGGGGGGGTTGGAATTTGTTTTTTACTCCGATGAAATTTTAATTTCCCGTTTTCCATATCGATAATTTAAATTTCTCATCATTGAACTTCATATTGTTTTCTGGTTTTTTTTCTGCTTGGAGTCTTGCAGTGTCTTCAAGGTGGGGCACTGTCATCAGATTCGGGGGCATTTCAAAGGAGGGCACGGCACTGTGGTTTTTATCCCTTTTCTATTCCCGATATGAGGATGGGAACAGGATGGGGGGGAGTACGGGCCCCTTTTTGGGAAAAGAGCTTTTCACCTGCTCCTCTGACTTTCCCTTTTGACTACTATTTTGTGTTCTATTTTTTGAAGATTATAGATCCATCTAAACTTTTCCAGTTATTCCTTTATCACGCATTTTGTGTTTATTACACCATGGTCACTTGTCAAATTTTTTAAAGTCTGTGTATAAAACATCTGTATTCTGTTTGTCTTCTAGAGCATCCAGAACCTTGTCGTAGTGGTCCAGTAGTTGGGACAGAAAGGGGGACCTGCTCTAAACTCATGCTGCCCGGGTTGTGTAATTGATGGGTACTAGATGAGTGGCGATCTTGCTTCTTAAAACCCTTTAAAAATTTTTTATGATATGGGACGTTAGCGCTATTGGTCTGTAGTTCTTTTTTATTGCTTTACTCCCCCCTTTGGGGGAGTGGGCTATGTCTGTTTTTTTTAGTAACTGCGGACGACCCCAGTGTCCATGCTCCCTCCATAGGATGTTAAAAGTTTTGATGGGGGCCCCTTTTTGGGCAGTTCTTGTGAAAATGATTTCCCCTGAGTCTGGGCCTGGGGCGGGGTGCATGGGCAGTCATTTATCGCCTTTTCAAGCTTTTTGGGGTCAGGATAATGTCAGATAGGTTTGCGTCTACAAGTTCTGTGGCACTCTCATAAAAAAAATTTAGGTTTTTGACTTTCAGTCTGGTTGGGGGTCAAAAAAAATGAGTCATACTGGGACTTTGTATCCCATTTCCTTTTGTCATCGTGTACGCCCATCCGTTTAAAAGGGGAATACTGGATGTTTTTTCGACTTTGATTTGGCATAAGAAAAAAAAAAATTTGGGTTTTTTCAATTTATTTGGGTTTTTTGTTTTTCCCCCCGCTTCTTGATTCCTGTAAGATTCCTTTTTTTTAATTCGATGTTTGCTATTTCTCTGACCAGTTTCCCCCTTAGGTATTTCAGATATTTTGGGGCCCTTGTAGCCGCTCTTTTTTTTCCCCCTTTTCCCCTTTCAGGCGGTGAAATTGCCCCCCTTTAAAAAAAGGGAAGAACCTTCAAGCACGCAAAATGCGATAAACCACCTAATTACTAGAAGCTTAAAGTTCCTAACTCCCCCCCGGGGGGAACGCGGGGGGGAAGATAATTATTACACACACTTGGAAAATCCTAGAGGATTAGTCCCAAACTTACACAAAAACCCCCTACAAAGCAAAAGACTCGGCAGACATAACCCCCCCCCCCAATAAAAAGCAGGGGGCCACAGCACGTTGAGACAAAACACAATAAGTGTCATTTCCCAAGACTGTTCAACTGCCTCCCAGAAAAAAGGGGGGGATTACCAAAGACCCCGGGACTGTCCGCAGGCATAAAGGTTTAAGTCAGTACCTGACCAGCCAGGCTGTGGTTCGCTTTTTGGGGACTGCGTGCGGCCAGCAGTAGCAGCCTGTTTGATCGGCCCGGGATCCCCATGAGGCCGGGCACAGACCGGGCCGCGGGGGGCGTTGACCCCGGGGAAATCTCCCCCGGTAAACTCCAGGTAATACATACGCGAGGTAAAACGGGGGAAAAAACAACGTAGTTTTGAAAAAAAAAATGCCCCTTTTAGGTTTTATAGTGTTATTTTTTATTTATATTCACAGACTTCGCATCGACACTGTATTACAAGGCTTTTTTGCCTAACCTAATATCTGAGTCTAGATTGACCAGGTATCTGAGTCTAGAGTGACTAAATATGAGTCGAAATTGACAAAATATCGGTAGATTGATGAAATATCTTAGTTGAGACTGACCAAATATCTGATCAGCTTAACCAAATATCTGGGTTCAAAGTCTTACTCAAATAACTGAACGATAGGCCTAACTTTACTAGGCCTTAGTGTGGGTTTGGCTTACTTCACCTGCTTTTTTCCTTTTCCACTTCAAAAAATTTTAAAATTTTACAAAGGTTTTTTCCTTTTTATTAAAATTAATTCATAAAAAAAATTTTTACAAAAGTATATGAGAAGGATTCGGGTTTATTTAGTATATTTACAGCAAATATCGAAAATCGAAAAAAAAATACTTTATTAATTGCTTGTATATTTCAATTGTCCTTTCCCCTGAACGTTGACCTCTGATTAAAAACAAGCCTTAACACTTCACATAATAAATAAAAAATTTTTTGTATCCTTGAAGACCTGGGGAGGCTTGTTCCACATACAATAATATTTGAAACTCGCAATATGCGCAAAATTTTTGTATGATTTTCACTCTCAAGCTTTATTAACAGTTTTTTTTTGGAGCCTACGCTAACACTCTTTTAAAAATCTGTTTATAAATTTCCCCCTTTTGGCAGTGTAAAGACGAGGCTCAATCTACGACGGTCACAGGGTTCCACACAAATACAGATCTTCCATTCCTAAATCCCCGGGCCTTCAATATAGCTGGTGCCGAGTTCAGCGAGGTTCATGGCTCAGCGATGTTTTTTTTTATCCGGCATGAAGTAGATCCCAGTGTACCTCCAGGGGGGCCAGGCTCAGCACATCTGTTTCCGAAAAACACCAGCCCGGGTCTTTCCCAGCGTCCCTCTGTGTACAACAGCAAGGGCCTCCACTGTCACCCTGCGGGGGCCACCCATTGTAAAAAAAAAGAAATTTTTATTATGACATTCCCGGGGATCATACAGTGCCTGAGGGAAAGGGGGATTGGTTGATCCAAGGAACTGAAGCACAGGTTCAGCCTTGATCAAAGCCCCCCACCAGGATTAAGGAACCTTTTAAAAATTTTGGGGGGGCCCTTTTTTTTTCCCTTTTTTTAAAAAAAAAATAATATGTATTTACTGCATAATGTAAAAAACCATTCACAAATAATTTTAATTTTTATTTACATATTTACTGTTTCGAAAGTTGAATTTCACAAGACTATTAATTACATTAAAGTAGAAGCGCAAAAAACCTGGGGGCCTCGGCGCCTGGGGAAAGGGGGGGCAACCAGGACCCATCCAAGGGGGAAAAAGGGAAAATTCCCAAACCCTTTTGGGAAAAAATCGGGGGGAAATTGGGGGGGATGAGTTTAAAAAATTTCCAACTGAAAATTTGGGGAACATTTAAAGGGAAATTTGAGCTGCTCTTCCCCTTTCCCCGGAAACGAACCTAATTGAATATGTAGAGGAGGAAAACATATATTTACTTTTTGAAGCTCAAAACCCCCCATGGGCAGCGCAGGGGGGGTGGAGGCTCGATCCCCGTTAAAATGAAACGCACTTTTTTTTGGTTAATGTACATCTTATTGTGGAAACTTATCCGCCTGGGGAGGGTTTTTCCCGGGGGCCCCCCCCAGGGCCTTCCCCAAGTTCTTTGGGTTTTTTGGGTTCCTTGGGAAAAAAAGGGAAAATTTTAGGGCCAAAAAAACCTTTTCCCCGGACCGAAATTAAAACCTTCCCAGGCCCAAAAATTTTTAAAACCCTTTTCCCCGGCCCCAAAAAACCCCCGGCTTAAAAAAAAAAAAAAATTGAAAGTGGTGGAGTATCTAAAACCCCAAATTGTGGTTATTTTTGCAGATCTTAACCAGAAACCCTTTCCCCCTTTAAGCTAGGCTTCCCCCTCTAGATGTTGGGGGTGACCGGGGCTGGTGCCCCGGTGACAATGCTGAGCCCACGCCGGGGCCCCGGGTTTTGAACCCGGCAAGGGCGGAAACATTGGGGGTTTCACATCTTGTCCATGTTCACCCATCAGTAAAAATGGTACCTGGGTGTTAGTGGACTGGTGTGGGCCCCATCCGGGACAAAAAAAACCTAATTTGCGGGAAAATCAGCATAACAAGGGGGTTTCTATATAGTAGTATGTCATTGATGTCAGCTATGGTCTGTATACCTTGTACATGTACTTGTAGTAAAAAAGATATTATTATTATTAAAAAACCTATCAAGTAATCCAGCAGTCAAGAAAACTTTAATCTCAAAAAAAGGGGTTTTAAACTATCATCGTCACTGAGAGATATTGTGGGATTTTTGGGGTCTAGACACTACCTACAATAACCCGCACATAGCAGAACCAAACTTATGACGACGTTTCGCCTGACTTAGATTATTAACTCGTCGATAAAAGGGACATTTCAATACGGGGTGAGGGGCTGTTACCCAAACTCCCCTGATCTTCACTATTTTTTTTTTTTGGGGCTGATGAAACCAGAGTGGCGAAACGTTTCACAATACCCATGTGTTGCACATGTGTCTAATTTATCGACTAGTTAATGGTTCGAGGCAGATCGAAAGTCATGATGTTTTTTTCCTCTACGGGAGGTTATGTATTGTTTCAGGTCACTGTACTGCACCTTTTTAGTCTTCAAG
>WNWK01025198.1:0-28813 GCA_009830355.1 Cherax destructor
TTTATTAAATCAGAGATAAATGTAGTTTTTCCTTAAACATAAAGTGAGCCAAATAATTCTTGCGTATTTGAAGTTAGGTGTGTCCTTGAGACTATAGAGGAAGAGGTCGCGATCCTCTGTAAAGACCATTATCAGATTGATTTGATGTTTCTCTAATTTCAATACTTTGCTATATTTACTTCCCTTGTACGATAATTTGAGGGACTCGTCGCAAGACATCTCAGACTCAACATTAACTTTACTTCCACTTTTAAAGTCACGTTTCTAAAAGGTTCAAAGAAAAATGTTAGTAACAACAAAATAGAGACTCTTGTCCTTGTTAGCTAAATCATCAGATTCCTCTGAAGGATGTTCAAACCTCACATAAGATTTTAATTTCGTATAAATAGATACAGGTTTTCATAGATCCGGTTCTAGACTGCAGGCAGATCCCTCCCTTCAGAGATGTATTACTGGCATCAGCATAGAGCCAGGAATAATGAGTCATTCCGGACTGAAAAATATTCCATGATCATTCTCGACCTTTACAATAGACTTGATGTGAAAGCCGGTGTCTACACCACTCCCTATTACGTGGCAGATAATACGAAAGTAAGACATCAAAACTCAATGAATGGAGAAGGATTCGAACTCGTGGCAAGCTGGACAGTGTTCTGTCCAGTGTTCTGTCCACTATACCAATGAGCACTGGTCTCCTAGGTTTAATACTGATTTGCCATGGGTTCAAACTCCACTTCGTTTAGTAAGTTGTTCACATTTAAGTCATAACAATTACGCGAATCATTCCCACCAGCCTTCAAGAGTTGTGAGCTGGAGTTTATCACAGCCATGATGGTGTGAGACTCCTTTAAAAACTTGCATAATACATAGGATAACATTCTGGCCTGCTAGTTATAGGACTAGCTAATCATGAATACAAATACCATATGAACGTGATAAGTCAAGCGTATAAGTGTGATCACAAGACCCATAACACCAATAATGTTTCAGCTGTCACTCAACATTCGGACAAATTATTTCGGAAACAAATGTTAGGCTACTTATGACTGAAGACTGAAAGGAAACTGTGGCAAGAAACCCTAGTGAAGATAATACTGATGAGAGCAGCTTGGCGCCACCTCTTGTATACCTGACTGCAGTCTAATTGGAGATAGTTCCAGGGGTCAACGCTCCCGCGGCCCGGTCCCAGACCACGCCTCCAAAATGGATGCCCTGACTAACTAGGTTGTTGATGTTAGCTGACATAAGTCTAACGTATGGCCTAATCCCGGCCGATCAGGAATAAAATTGAGTCACTTGTCCATCTCTCTCTCTTGAAGATAGCCAGGAGTCTGTTAGCAATCTCCCTTATGTATGAATGGAAGATACTGAAAAGTCTTGGTCCTTTCACATTTGTTGAGTTTCCCCTAAGTGTACCCAGTGCACTTTTGTTTTTCATTGGGGTATTTTGCGCCTTCTGCTAAGCCTCTCTCATGAGGAATGATTCATTTTGCAGATTTCTGATCATCCTTTCTAAAATTTTACAGTAGTAGATCATAATGCATCTTTCTCGCCTAGGATCCAATGAGTAGAGATCGAGGGACTTCGAACGTTCCTGTAATTTAGGTTCTTCACTGAGTTTAAAGCGAGTAGTGAAGATTATCTGCATATTCTCTGGATCTGCATTTTCTTTAAAAAGTAATGACCGGACTTGACCCTAATGATCACATTTCCTTTTCCCCGTTCTGATGGCATACATAAGTTCGTGCAGGGTTTCCGCCAGTACCCAGCCAAAATTACTGCCTCTCTAGTATTCCCAGCTTGAATGATACCTGGGAATTTACATGTCTATTTAAACGCCATATTCACTCGTGATAACACGGCTGTGGAAAGATCTATGACCTTTACGATAAAAAAAATATGGAGGGATATGTTGGTGCCGAGACCATATCAAATAAATAAAAAATCACAGTGAATTCTTTAGGAAATCCTTTTGAACTGTTGCGTGACCTGTAACATTTAATTTACACTAACCATTAAAATAAATGCAATCCTCTTTAAATTAAAAAAAAATCATCTTGTAAAGAAACTTTTTACAATAAAGATAATCCTGGCTAAGTTTGTTTTATAAACATTATAAGCTATCGGCTTGTCTGTCAAGACAAAAAAGGCACAATACCCTGACTGGAACACTACATAAATAACCCGCCTTTCCATGACTATCATATCCAATCATTATCTTTGTCTGAGCTCAACTAAATGATTGCTGTCCTAGAAAATTGTACATAACAATTTAAAAGGCATTTTTGGGGGAGATAAATAATCCGTAGTTTGCTTCCTTCATTATTCCTTTCTTCAGTAACTGACAACTGCAAAGTTGCTGTCTTCCCTGAATCTGGTATCATTCCTGCCTCAAGTAATGTGGTATTTTTCCCTCTTACCACTTTGGTATTTCTCTCGTCCGGTATCTTCGGTGACTCCAACTTCCCGAACCTTGTTAGGTAGTGGTCACATCTTGCACAACATTCCTGGCTAGAGTTCTTGTCTTGCAGCACATTGTTAGGCCTACTAGCAACACATGTGCAACAGTCGGGCATCTATATTCTTAATTAAACGTTCCCTTACACAGTAGGCGTCTTTATTGAAATTCCAAGATAGCAAGTACAGTATCGACGTAAAATTATGTAATCAGTCCATCATCTTTACTTGGCTATTACACCAGCTGCTGCCTTGTTATCTGACTGAAGAAGTCTACTGGGTAAGCGAAACCTATCAACAATACAGATACTCAACGGATGCTCATGTATCTTGCTCTTTTACTTGTGGCCATTTTATTCCATTTTCAAAATACGTTAGGCAGAGTTCTTAGCTGTGTTCTTGTCTTCACCAGTTAATGTAGTGTTCTTGTCTTCACCAGTTAATGTAGTGTTCTTGTCTTTACCAGGTAATGTAGTGTTCTTGTCTTCACCAGTTAATGTAGTGTTCTTGTCTTCACCAGTTAATGTAGTGTTCTTGTATTCACCAGTTATTGTAGTGTTCTTGTCTTCACCAGTTAATATAGTGTTCTTGTCTTCACCAGTTAATGTAGTGTTCTTGTCTTCACCAGTTAATGTAGTGTTCTTGTCTTCACCAGGTAATGTAGTGTTCTTGTCTTCACCAGTTAATGTAGTGTTCTTGTCTTCACCAGTTAATGTAGTGTTCTTGTCTTCACCAGTTATTGTAGTGTTCTTGTCTTCACCAGTTAATATAGTGTTCTTGTCTTCACCAGTTAATGTAGTGTTCTTGTCTTCACCAGTTAATGTAGTGTTCTTGTCTTCACCAGTTAATGTAGTGTTCGTGTCTTCGCCAGTTAATGTAGTGTTCTTATATTCGCCAGTTAATGTAGTGTTCTTGTCTTCACCAGTTAATGTAGTGTTCTTGTCTTCACCAGTTAATGTAGTGTTCTTTGTCTTCACCAGTTAATGTAGTGTTCTTGTCTTCACCAGCTAATGTAGTGTTATTGTCTTCACCAGTTAATGTAGTGTTCTTGTCTTCACCAGTTAATGTAGTGTTCTTGGCTTCACCAGTTAATGTAGTGTTCTTGTCTTCACCAGTTAGTGTAGTGTTCTTGTCTTCACCAGTTAATGTAGTGTTCTTGTCTTCACCAGTTAATGTAATGTTCTTGTCTTCACCAGTTAATGTAGTGTTCTTGGCTTCACCAGTTAATGTATTGTTCTTGTCTTCATCAGTTAATGTAGTGTTCTTGTCTTCACCAGTTAATGTAGTGTTCTTGCCTTCACCAGTTAATGTAGTGTTCCTGTCTTCACCAGTTAATGTAGTGTTCTTGTCTTCACCAAATAATGTAGTGTTCTTGTCTTCACCAGTTAATGTAGTGTTCTTGTCTTCACCAGTTAATGTAGTGTTCTTGCCTTCACCAGTTAATGTAGTGTTCTTGTATTCACCAGTTAATGTAGTGTTCTTGTCTTCACCAGTTAATGTAGTATTCTTGTCTTTAACAGTTAATGTAGTGTTCTTGTCTTCAACAGTTAATGTAGTGTTCTTGTCTTCAACAGTTAATGTAGTGTTCTTGTCTTCAACAGTTAATGTAGTGTTCTTGTCTTCAACACTTAATGTAGTGTTATTATCTTCATCAGTTAATGAAGTGTTCTTGTCTTCACCAGATAATGTAGTGGTCTTGTCTTCGCCAGTTAATGTAGTGTTCTTGTCTTCACCAGTTAATGTAGTGTTTTGTCTTTCAGCAGTTATTAGGCTGTGTTATTGTCTTCACCAGTTAATGTAGTGTTCTTGTCTTCAACAGTTAATGTAGTGTTCTTGTCTTCACCAGTTAATGTATTGTTCTTGTCTTCATCAGTTAATGTATTGTTCTTGTCTTCACCAGATAATATAATGTTCTTGTCTTCACCAGTTAATGTAGTGTTCTTGTCTTCACCAGTTAATGTAGTGTTCTTGTCTTCACCAGGTAATGTAGTGTTCTTGTCTTCACCAGTTAATGTAGTGTTCTTGTCTTCACCAGTTAATGTAGTGTTCTTGTCTTCACCAGTTATTGTAGTGTTCTTGTCTTCACCAGTTAATATAGTGTTCTTGTCTTCACCAGTTAATGTAGTGTTCTTGTCTTCACCAGTTAATGTAGTGTTCTTGTCCTCACCAGTTAATGTAGTGTTCTTGTATTCGCCAGTTAATGTAGTGTTCTTGTCTTCACCAGTTAATGTAGTGTTCTTGTCTTCACCAGTTAATGTAGTGTTCTTGTCTTCACCACTTATTGTAGTGTTCTTGTCTTCACCAGTTAATGTAGTGTTATTGTCTTCACCAGTTAATGTAGTGTTCTTGTCTTCACCAGTTAATGTAGTGTTCTTGGCTTCACCAGTTAATGTAGTGTTCTTGTCTTCACCAGTTAGTGTAGTGTTCTTGTCTTCACCAGTTAATGTAGTGTTCTTGTCTTCACCAGTTAATGTAATGTTCTTGTCTTCACCAGTTAATGTAGTGTTCTTGTCTTCACCAGTTAATGTATTGTTCTTGTCTTCATCAGTTAATGTAGTGGTCTTGTCTTCACCAGTTAATGTAGTGTTCTTGCCTTCACCAGTTAATGTAGTGTTCCTGTCTTCACCAGTTAATGTAGTGTTCTTGTCTTCACCAAATAATGTAGTGTTCTTGTCTTCACCAGTTAATGTAGTGTTCTTGTCTTCACCAGTTAATGTAGTGTTCTTGCCTTCACCAGTTAATGTAGTGTTCTTGTATTCACCAGTTAATGTAGTGTTCTTGTCTTCACCAGTTAATGTAGTCTTCTTGTCTTTAACAGTTAATGTAGTGTTCTTGTCTTCAACAGTTAATGTAGTGTTCTTGTCTTCAACAGTTAATGTAGTGTTCTTGTCTTCAACAGTTAATGTAGTGTTCTTGTCTTCAACACTTAATGTAGTGTTTTTATCTTCATCAGTTAATGAAGTGTTCTTGTCTTCACCAGATAATGTAGTGTTCTTGTCTTCGCCAGTTAATGTAGTGTTCTTGTCTTCACCAGTTAATGTAGTGTTCTTGTCTTCAACAGTTAATGTAGTGTTCTTGTCTTCACCAGTTAATGTATTGTTCTTGTCTTCACAGTTAATGTATTGTTCTTGTCTTCATCAGTTAATGTAGTGTTCTTGTCTTCACCAGTTAATGTAGTGTTCTTGCCTTCACCAGTTAATGTAGTGTTCCTGTCTTCACCAGATAATGTAGTGTTCCTGTCTTCACCAGTTAATGTAGTGTTCTTGTCTTTACCAGTTAATGTAGTGTTCTTGTCTTCACCAGTTAATGTAGTCTTCTTGTCTTCACCAGTTAATGTAGTCTTCTTGTCTTCACCAGTTAATGTAGTGTTCTTGTCTTCACCAGTTAATGTAGTGTTCTTGTTAATGTAGTGTTCTTGTTAATGTAGTGTTCTTGTTAATGTAGTGTTCTTGTTAATGTAGTGTTCTTGTTAATATAGTGTTCTTGTTAATGTAGTGTTCTTGTTAATGTAGTGTTCTTGTTAATGTAGTGTTCTTGTTAATGTAGTGTTCTTGTTAATGTAGTGTTCTTGTTAATGTAGTGTTCTTGTTAATGTAGTGTTTTTGCGTTGACTGGTGATAAGCATTATGAATATGTGTCTGGAAAATGATAGATCTGATCAAACTAAAACTGAAAGATGATAGTGTTGAATAAACTTTGTGGCTAACAGATGATAGTGATGAAACAGTACTAAACAGGTGGCACACTTGATTAAACAGTAAACAGTATTCATAGTGTTGACAATGGATTGTATTTTACATTTATCGGTACAATTCTTATTTTCTTCTGTTGTATACAGAAACTGGGAAAGTATTTCTTATGTATGAATAAAAATATATTCAATATCTGCTTTTCTTTCCATTTTTTTTTCAAAAGAGAAATGAATAATAATTAATTTTCCCAAGACAAATGAGTTTCTTTGTTTTTCATAACAAAAGTTGGTCGACCCTCCAGTGAGTTTTTATGAGGTAATTAATTTATTCAATTGGTATAATATTTATATTTGGTACAAACAATTGTTGTTTCGCAGTGGTGCAAGAGGACGGTACAGTGGTGCAAGAGGACGGTACAGTGGTGCAAGAGGAGCCAGTGGCGCTGTGGTTCACTAGGCGGACGGTACAGTGGTGTAAGAGGAGCCAGTGGCGCTGTGGTTCACTAGCCGGACGGTACAGTGGTGTAAGTGGTGCACAGGTGCAAGAGGAGCCAGTGGCGCTGGGGTTCACTAGCGGGACGGTACAGTGGTGTGAGTGGTGCACAGGTGCAATAAAAGCAAATTAGGCAGTGTCTGACTGGCGGTTTGGTGCAGAGGTGCATGTGTTGCAAGGGTGCAGTGTAGCATGAGTGGCAGTGTCTCATTGGAGTACTGGTGCAGTGTTGCAAGTGTTGCTGCGTTGGAAGACAGGAAAGTGGGGCAATGGGTCACTCGAGGGTTATTGCAGTGGTGCAAGGGATCCATTGGTACAGTGACGTACAGGTAGTCTTGTAAAAAGGTGCAAATGATTGACTGGCATACTATTACACAAGGTGCAGTGGTGCACTGGCAGACTGGTGCAGTGGTGCAGTGTTGCGGTAGATTTAACCTGGGATAATCACTGACTTATTTCTGATGAGAAGAGATGATTCTCCAGTTCTTTCACATAAACCAATTTCTTCAATTAAATTAACTAATTAAAGCTTATAGAGAGTAACATCAGAGGTAAACTTCCTTGCATGAGAACGCACCAGCCCAAACTTCAATACTGCCTGGGAGATGCAGTCTCCTGTGGTTAACACACTCTAAGAAGAGATGCAGTCTCCTGTGGTTACACACACTCTAAGAAGAGATGCAGCCTCCTGTGGTTACACACACTCTAAGAAGAGATGCAGCCTCCTGTGGTTACACACTCTAAGAAGAGATGCAGTCTCCTGTGGTTACACACACTCTAAGAAGAGATGCATCCTCCTGTGGTTACACACACTCTAAGAAGAGATGCAGCCTCCTGTGGTTACACACTCTAAGAAGAGATGCAGCCTCCTGTGGTTACACACTCTAAGAAGAGATGAAGTCTCCAGTGGTTACACACACTCTAAGAAGAGATGCATCCTTCTGTGGTTACACACACTCTAAGAAGAGATGCAGCCTCCTGTGGTTACACACACTCTAAGAAGAGATGCAGCCTCCTGTGGTTACACACACTCTAAGAAGAGATGCAGCCTCCTGTGGTTACACACACTCTAAGAAGAGATGCAGTCTCCTGTGGTTACACACACTCTAAGAAAGATGCAGTCTCCTGTGGTTACACACACTCTAAGAAGAGATGCAGTCTCCTGTGGTTACATACACTCTATGAAGAGATGCAGCCTCCTGTGGTTACACACACTCTAAGAAGAGATGCAGTCTCCTGTGGTTACACACACTCTAAGAAAAGATGCAGTCTCCTGTGGTTACACACACTCTAAGAAGAGATGCAGTCTCCTGTGGTTACACACACTCTAAGAAAAGATGCAGTCTCCTGTGGTTACACACACTCTAAGAAGAGATGCAGTCTCCTGTGGTTACACACACTCTAAGACGAGATGCAGTCTCCTGTGGTTACACACACTCTAAGAAGAGATGCAGCCTCCTGTGGTTACACACACTCTAAGAAGAGATGCAGCCTCCTGTGGTTACACACTCTAAGAAGAGATGCAGTCTCCTGTGGTTACCCACACTCTAAGAAGAGATGCATCCTCCTGTGGTTACACACTCTAAGAAGAGATGCAGCCTCCTGTGGTTACACACTCTAAGAAGAGATGCAGCCTCCTGTGGTTACACACACTCTAAGAAGAGATGCAGACTCCTGTGGTTACACACACTCTAAGAAGAGATGCAGTCTCCTGTGGTTACACACACTCTAAGAAAAGATGCAGTCTCCTGTGGTTACACACACTCTAAGAAGAGATGCAGTCTCCTGTGGTTACACACTCTATGAAGAGATGCAGCCTCCTGTGGTTACACACACTCTAAGAAGAGATGCAGTCTCCTGTGGTTACACACACTCTAAGAAAAGATGCAGTCTCCTGTGGTTACACACACTCTAAGAAGAGATGCAGTTTCATGTGGTTACACACACTCTAAGAAGAGATGCAGTCTCCTGTGGTTACACACACTCTAAGAAGAGATGCAGCCTCCTGTGGTTACACACACTCTAAGAAGAGATGCAGCCTCCTGTGGTTACACACATCTATGAAGAGATGCAGCCTTCTTTGGTTACACACACTCTAAGAAGAGATGCAGTCTCCTGTGGTTACACACACTCTAAGAAGAGATGCAGCCTCCTGTAGTTAACACACTCTAAGAAGAGATGCAGTCTCCTGTGGTTACACACACTCTAAGAAGAGATGCAGCCTCCTGTGGTTACACACACTCTAAGAAGAGATGCAGCCTCCTGTGGTTACACACACTCTACTCATACAAATCCTCATCTATTAATGATTGATGCCGCTCACAATTGTTTTAATTTTATCAGCGGGAAAGCGTTAAACACGTTGGGAAGAATTATAACTTTGTTTGGAGTGGTGAGCTCTTCAGATCATTAATTCTCCACGCATCAACACCACTCCAAACAAAGTTATAATTCTTCCCAACAGCCAGGTTGCATCCAACATTTCTAAAGTATTTGCACAAGCTAACACTAGAATCGCCATCGCTTCCAGTACTTCTATTAAGGATCTAACCAGGACTAAATCCAAGCACCATGAACCAGTCAACGCAGGGGTCTCACTATACCCTGTGGAGGCTGCGACAGAATTTATGTAGGAGAAACAGCAAGAAACCTCGAAACACGCATCAATGAACACATTAATGCATGCAGAAACGATAACCTGAACAACGCCTGCGTACAACACCGAAATTCCAACAATCATCTCATGAAATTCAAAGACGCCCGACTAGTAATCAAAGAAACTAATTTCCGTAGACGCAAATGCCTTGAATCAGCACTTATCTCTGTTTCTAACACAATTAAACAAAACAAAGGCAGCTTCACCATCTCTGAAGTCTTAGCAAGAATCCTCCTAAAAACAGTTAACCCTACCATCACATAGTCTCTCCTGCTAATTCAGCACATCGTAGATGTGGAATACTCCTACAGGCCTTCTATATTTCAACCTCCAGCAGAAATATTTGTCTAACCCATTATTATACTACCCAAGTATTTGTTTTATTACCTTTACTCATGTGCATATTGATTGTTCTACCTTATTGTATTACTACTACTACTACTACTACTACTTATGTCACTACTACTTCGACCATCACTAGTATTTCACCTCACTTTAAGAGTATATATAAGCCCACTGTGTCCATGTAATGCTTGTAACGGCTTGAGAAAGCTCCTGGAGAGCGAAACGTTGCCACAATAAAATGTCACATTAGTTGCATTTGTGTCCTTTTACCTAACATATTGTCGGTAATTCTTACAATATTATTACAGATCTATTTGTGATTCGATAAAGCACTGCGTGGGCGAAACGTTGTCAATAAATGATCAGAGTATACTGCTTTTGTGTTTATTTTTCCATTCTGTCGGTATTTTATACCATTTATTTCCCTTCTCCAACATCTTTAACAATACCTCATTCCAAGTATCTACCTCCACATCTACCACTATCATAGACTTCACCACATGGTTCAATCCTCTGATGGGGTATACATTATCCTTTGCTACGATTGCCACCAATTATAAGTGGACGAGACATCCAGAGACCTCCAGACACGTATTGCAGGCATTCCTCAAATCGTATGGAGGATTTGAGGAACGCCTGTCTTTACACTGCAACCTTCACAGTTATTAAATCGACTTCCCTCAATATTCCCTTCTTGACACTACACGTCACTGTGCTTCCTATATATACTCATTTACCCGCTGCTCAGGAAGATCTGTTTGTGACTTAATGAAGCCCACTGTGTGGCCGAAATGTAGGCAATAAAGGCACGCATTATGCTGCATATGTGTCTGTTTTTTCATCGAGTCGATATTTCATATCATTTAGCTCAAACACTACGAAACAATGTGCTGCAAGACAAGAACACTATGCAACAATGTGTTGGAAGACAAGAACACTATGCAACAATGTGTTGGAAGACAAGAACACTATGCAACAATGTGTTGGAAGACAAGAACACTATGCAACAATGTGTTGGAAGACAAGAACACTATGCAACAATGTGTTGGAAGACAAGAACACTACGAAACAATGTGTTGGAAGACAAGAACACTATGCAACAATGTGTTGGAAGACAAGAACACTATGCATCAATGTGTTGGAAGACAAGAACACTATGCAACAATGTGCTGGAAGACAAGAACACTATGCAACAATGTGCTGGAAGACAAGAACACTATGCAAC
This sequence comes from Cherax destructor, assembly GCA_009830355.1. NCBI lineage: Eukaryota > Metazoa > Arthropoda > Malacostraca > Decapoda > Parastacidae > Cherax > Cherax destructor. The sequence continues at coordinate 10,868 of WNWK01025198.1, forward strand.
AATGTGCTGGAAGACAAGAACACTACCTAACAATGTGCTGGAAGACAAGAACACTACCTAACAATGTGATGGAAGACAAGAACACTACGTAACAATGTGCTGGAAGACAAGAACACTACGTAACAATGTGCTAGAAGACAAGAACACTACGTAACAATGTTCTGGAAGACAAGAACACTACGTAACAATGTGCTGGAAGAAAAGAACACTAACAATGTGCTGGAAGACAAGAACCAAACGTAACAATGTGCTGGAAGACAAAAACACTACGTAACAAATGTGCTGGAAGACAAGAACACTACATAACAATGTGCTGGAAGACAAGAACACTTCCCAATAATGTGCTGGAAGACAAGAACACTAACTAACAATATGTGAGTTCTGGCGCAATTTTTCTTGGTTAATTATCGCGTGAAAAGAAGAAGCTTCAAAGTGAAAGTCTTCATTTCTTCTCAATTTTCTTTTTGAGGTTCTTTTCTCTTTTAAATTTATTAACTTTCTTCTAAGAACATTTTATTTTCCGTTTAAAAAAATACTAAATGATGTAAAATTCTAGAAAATTACTTCCAATAATGTTAAACCAATTGTGAAAATTTTGAAGTCTACTTTAAGAAACTTTCTGTAGTCAGTACTTGGAAATCAGATTATTTTATTAAAGCTGATTATTTATGAATACCGAAACTTAAAGTTACAAGTAAGCTTTCTTATTAAAGGTTATCAATACTGAAAGTTCGAGGGATAAGGAAAGGCATTATTCGGTTAAGAAAGGTGTGTTAGGAAAGGTGTGTTAGGAAAGGTGTGTTAGGAAACAGGACAGGAAACAGGTCCACTCTTTTAAAAATTATGGTTATTGTAATCATTTGATATTGAAAAGAATTTATAAAAAAAATACTTTCAATACAAGGATTCAAAGTTCATTAACAACTTAAAAAAATTAAATTTGCTCTTGAATTGTCAAAACTTTTACCATGTCTTTCTTGGTTGGGTGTCCCGTGGCCTGGTGGACAACGCTCTCGCCTCACACACTGAGTGTCCCGTGGCCTGGTAGACAATGCTCTCGCCTCACACAATGAGTGTCCCGTGGTCTGGTGGACAACGCTCTCGCCTCATACACAGAGTGTCCTGTGGCCTGGTAGACAATGCTCTGGCCTAACACACTGACTGTCCCGTGGCCTGGTAGACAACGCTCTCGCCTCACACACTGAGTGTCCCGTGGCCTGGTAGACAACGCTCTCGCCTCACACATTGAGTGTCCCGTGGCATGGTTGACAACGCTCTCGCCTCATACACTGAGTGTCCTGTGGCCTGGTAGATGACGCTCTTGCCTAACACACTGACTGTCCCGTGGCCTGGTAGACAACGCTCTCGCCTCACACACTGAGTGTCCCGTGGCCTGGTGGACAACGCTCTGCCTCACACACTGAGTGTCCCGTGGCCTGGTAGACAATGCTCTCGCCTCACACACTGAGTGTCCCGTGGCCTGGTATACAATGATCTCGCCTCACACAATGAGTGTCCCGTGGTCTGGTGGACAACGCTCTCGCCTCATACACAGAGTGTCCTGTGGCCTGGTAGACAATGCTCTGGCCTAACACACTGACTGTCCCGTGGCCTGGTAGACAACGCTCTCGCCTCACGCATTGAGTGTCCAGTGGCCTGGTTGACAACGCTCTCGCCTCACACACTAAGTGTCCAGTGGCCTGGTAGACAACGCTCTCGCCTCACACATTGAGTGTCCCGTGGCCTGGTAGACAATGCTTTCGCCTCACACATTGAGTGTCCCGTGGCCTGGTAGACAACGCTCTCGCCTCACACACTGAATGTCCCGTGGCCTGGTAGACAACGCTCTCGCCTCACACACTGAATGTCCCGTGGCCTGGTGGACAACGCTCTCGCCTCATACACAGAGTGTCCTGTGGCCTGGTAGACAATGCTCTGGCCTAACACACTGACTGTCCCGTGGCCTGGTAGACAACGCTCTCGCCTCACACACTGAGTGTCCCATTACCTGGTAGACAACGCTCTCGCCTCACACATTGAGTGTCCTGTGGCCTGGTTGACAACGCTCTCGCCTCACACACTGAGTGTCCCGTGGCCTGGTAGACAACGCTCTCGTCTCACACATTGAGTGTCCCGTGGCCTGGTAGACAATGCTCTCGCCTCACACGCTGAGTGTCCCGTGGCCTGGTAGACAACGCTCTCACCTCACACATTGAGTGTCCCGTGGCCTGGTTGACAACGCTCTCGCCTTACACACTGAATGTCCCGTGGCCTGGTAGACAACGCTCTCGCCTCACACGCTGAGTGTCCCGTGGCCTGGTAGACAACGCTCTCGCCTCACACGCTGAGTGTCCCGTGGCCTGGTAGACAACGCTCTCGCCTCACACGCTGAGTGTCCCGTGGCCTGGTAGACAACGCTCTCGCCTCACACACTGATTGTCCGTCCAATAATTCCATCCTTGATGGGTGGAATTATTGGGCGTGTTTCCTTACACCTGTTGTCCCTCTTCACCTAGCAAATCAGCAGGTACCTGGGTGCTAGTCGACCTGTGTGGGTCACATCATGGTGGACAAGATTGAGGACCACAATAGAATTATGACAGATAGTCCTCAATGACTCGCTGTTTTTCTTGGCTTATCCTGGGTGGCTAACCCTCCCTGGTTAAAAATCCGAAGAAAATCTTTTGTTATCATTGTTAATATTTTACAGCCGGAAGGACGAGGTTAAAAGGACTGGAATGCCTCGTTTTATTGGCTGGAAAACAGTTAGTGAATCAAAATCAATCACATTTATTCATAAAACTGGTAAACCGGAACGTGTGTAGTTTGATTAATGGCAATCAATGCTTGTTGAAAATCACACAAAAACGAAATATTTGATTGCGATATGAAGCATTGTCTAGGTAATGTACAGATTCCAATCATTTCAAATTTTGTATGGAATTTTTAGGTCAATGATAATTTTTCATGCATACAACATAAATTTAATAAGTATTATCATGACAGTAAGACACATAAGTCAGTACATGTTGAAGCCGTTCGTTAGAGGTTTACTCTCATTTAACAGGGATCAAAATGTCAGAGTAGTTATGTACTAAATAGTCATATGTGCATCTATACACTTGAATATCATTCTTAGGTGTCGTTGCATTATAAGTACATTGTGAGGGAAAAGTCCATAGATAGGAGTGATGAAAGTGTGAAGGTATGTAGAGTGATGGTTGAATGGTAGTTTGCTGGTTAAGGTGGGGTGAGTGTCTCGCTGCTGCTATACCCCCCCCCCCCTTTTTCACCCGGTGAGAGGTGTAATGCTGGGCTTCGGCTGCCGGTTGAGATCACTTGACTGACCACGCTCGATCCCACTTCCTCTGTGTCCGCTCGGATCATCGGATTCAAGGCTGAGTGGGTGGCCGGCGTACTCAACTATTGAGAAACAGAGCAACGAACACGATTTCTGCATTACCACCAGTAGTACCCCAGGACAATAGAAACATCAGGCAACTGGATGTCACTAGGGGCCAACTTTCAACTGAGTCCCTTACATCATATGTGACATTGTAACAGTTTTGGAAGACTGTTGGATTTGTAGTAAAACTAGAGGCAACAACAACAACACTACTACTACCACCACCACCACCACGGAGTTCTCTCTTAAGATTCATTGCTTCAGTGATACGTCCACAGCTGTAAATATTTAGCTTTGAATCATATACATTTTTTTTTTGTTTTCATTTGTCATTTTTCTTAATATAGGTTTATTCTTATCATATTTTCGTATTTATTATTTCAATTGCATTCTATTAAAATAAAGTGTTTATTTTTCTTGTTATTAGTCTTTTTCTATTATTCTTTTCCTGAGAAGATTGGCGACAACCTTCACAAGTGGCGACCTTGCCAGGATTCGACTCAAGGATTCGACGCCTCGAACACGACTCGACGCTACTCCTTGGGGGACCCTTTGAAGCAACGTCCGGGGACAAACCCCCCCGAGGGGACTTATGTATTGACTGAAACAGTAGGACTACAATAAGGTATCCAGGGACGGTTGATTGTTAAGTATTCATGTTTATGTAATAAGTAAGTTTTAAAGGATTTGGTGTTATTCTTACCTTTGTTTAGCTGAATTATTTAGTCAAGATCAGGATGAGAGTTTTCCCTGATAAATCTTTGTTTTGAGCTTGACAAGAACTGTTAGGAACTTTGATTATAGGGAACGAGATTTTCAAGTGATCCATCTTCTTCATGGTTCTGTATGATGTATCAGGAACCGTCGGTCACATTTTATTATAATGGAAGAGGGATTGAACCCTCCTTTTTATGGTTGGTCGGAGCGGATTGAACCCTCCGGTTTCTATACTGTTTAAATCCAGTAATTTAAGTTAAATCCGGTTTATGGAGGGTACAGTTGTGGAGCAGGATGAACCCTGTTTTCTGAAATTTATGAATCTTTTCATTACTAGTAAGTTCAGAAAAGTAATGGTAATGAGAGGAAAAAAGGGCGTCTGAATGAATCGGAGAAGAGGTAATTTCAGGGGAAAACTAGAATTTTCAAACTATAAGATTGAAGAGAAGAAAAAGGAGAGAGAGAGAATTGAGAGAGAAGAGAGAAAGGAGAAAGAAAAAATTGAAAGAGAGAAACAAGAGAGACAGTTAGAAAGGGAACAAGAAGAGAAAAAGGAGAGAGAGAGAGAATTGAGAGAGAAGAGAGAAAGGAGAATGAAAAAATTGAAAGAGAGGACAAGAGAGAGTTAGAAAGAGAACTAGAAGAAAAGAAAGAACGTGATAGACTTGATCGTGAAGAGAGAGCACAAGTACGAGAACAACAGGCTAGAGAACGTGATGCACGCACTCTAGAGAAAGAATTAGAGGAAAGAGCAAAAGCTAGAGAACATGAGGAAAGAGAAAAAGAGAAAGATCGTGAAGTAGAGAAAGCTCGTCTAGACTTAGAGAATAGAAACTAGGTCTTACCCAGCACAATTAAATGAGGGCGTAGTGGAGCGTCCCACTCCTTCATATACCCCACCCCAACTTACCACCCTTCACAGAGGGGAAGACATAACTTCTTATATTATCAGATTTGAAAATACGGCTTCCCTCTGTGAATGGCCATTTGATTCGTGGGCTACTAGGCTGGGAATGTTATTTTCAGGGACAGCTTTGAACATTTATGCAACTTTGTCACATGATATCATTTGTGACTATAATCTGTTGAAGAAGGCAATTCTTAAAGCCTACCAGAAAACCACTAACTCTTATAGGAAGGATTTCAGGTATGCCGCATTACAACACGGTCAGAATTTCCAGCAGTTACAGATTACTCTCTTTCGGTTGTTTGATTTTTGGATAGACAGTGCAGGAATTGATCACACTTATGAATCTCTTAGAGATTTCATGGTTGCCGACCAGTTCTGACGGCTCTGCCCCACCAAATACGAACCTTCATTAGAGAACGTAATCTGATTACGGCTGCGGAAGTTGCTGAGGCTGCTGACTTGTATGCGGAAGCCCATAATTCCTATAAGGACCTGAAGGGATCGATCCCGAAAGGCAAAGTATCACCGGATGTGAGGAAGACTAAACCTCTGGTAGAAAGTAAACCAACATCATTTATCCCAGTGTGTCACTTGTGTGGTAAGAAAGGGCATAAACGCCCCGATTGCCCTTCAAAGAAAGTTCAACAAGTTGGTAGGTGTTTCAAAGACTAATGAACGAGCACCCTTCTGTTCAGGGACAGTTAATGGTCTTAATGTCTCTACGATATTAAGAGACACAGGATGCACATGTATTGTCATATCTGATAAACTGTTCCCTAATCTCAAACCCACTCATGCCTCCACTATTCTTACAGACTACTTGGGCCGATCGGACACATTCCCAACCATCCGCTGTTACATTAGGTCTAAATGGTTTACAGGGTGGTCCGAAGCCGTACTCGCCCCCATCACCTCATGTTCAGTACTTATTGGTAATGTAAAAGGTGCCATTCTCCCTTCAGAGGGGGACCTTTCACTACCCAAATGGGACGTAAGTGTTTCAGCTCCTCTTCCTTTAAACTCAGAAAAACCCCTCTAATTCTGTTCCCGAGGATGTAGGAACAGATGATGATGCTCTCGATAACGAGGTAGCAGGATCACCTGTTAACTCTTTAGATGAAAGTGATGATATTGTCTCTGAATCCATCCAGGTATTAACTAGGACACAGAGCAAAGCACTAGCTTCTGCTATTCATCCTTTGATTTTTCCTGACCTAAAACCTTTGGAAATATCTAAGGATGACTTTGTCAAGTTACAACTTAATTGCCCTTCTCTCCAGAATTGCCATGATTCAGCTAGTAAAAATAAGGTTATTCAAAGGAAAGACTTTTCATACAAATTTGAATACATTAGAGGTATTCTATACAAATCGGTATTTAAGCCTCATTCAGACGATATAGCCTACTCCACTCTAGTTGTCCCAAGCCAGTGCAGGGAGACCATTCTTAAAATGGCCCATGATCTACCAGTGGCTGGACATTTCTCTCACCGTAAGACCTTAAATAAAATTAAATACACCTATTTTTGGCCGAGAATGTCCTCAGATATCACTTTATATTGTAGATCTTGTACGGTTTGCAAACTGTCATCCTCCCGAGGTACCCGGCGAGTACCTATGGTCAAAATGCCTATTTTTACAGTACCCTTTGAGAGAGTAGCCATTGACATTGTTGGTCCCTTATCACCACTTTCATCTGGGGGACATAGATATATTCTTACATTAGTGGATTATGCTTCCAGTTTTCCTGAAGCTGTACCCTTGAAGTCAATTACTACTATAGAGGTAGCAGAAGCCCTGTTGTCCATCTTTTCACGGGTGGGTATCCCCAGAGAGATTTGGTTAGACCGGGGGACGCAGTTCACCTCCGAACTTATGCAACATCTTTATCAACTTCTGGGGGTGAAACCCCTTTTCACCACCCCATATCATCCCAGCTGTAATGGGAGGATTGAACGACAACACTCCATCCTAAAGTCCATTTTAAGGAAACTTTGCTCCCTTAAACCTAAGGAGTGGCATCGTTACCTACCCTGTGCATTGTTTGCCATGAGGGAAGTTCCCAGTAATTCATTAGGGTTCTCGCCCTTTGAACTTCTCTATGGTAGACAGGCCAGAGGTCCACTATCAATCCTTCATGACTGATAAACTAATGAAGAAGGAAGTGCTGAGGTTCAGTCTTCTTATCAGTTTCTCCTTGACTTAAGATCTAAACTGGAGGAGACCTCTGACTTAGTTTCTCAAAACTTAACTTTGTCTATGAGCCAATATAAAACCTATTTTGATGCAAAGAGTCAGAGGAGAAGTTTTAATGTAGGGGATGACGTTCTGGTACTTTTACCAATAAAAGCGAATAAATTATTAGTGGCCTGGAAAGGCCCTTACAAAGTACTAAAGATTTGTGGGAAGGTTGATTACCTCATTGAAGTCAAGGGGAAGCCTAAGCTGTATCATATAAACATTCTTAAGAAGTATTACAAGAGAAACACTGTAAATTGTCTAAATACTTTTGATGTTTTTCCTCATAAGCATGAGTCAACCACGGAGGAGTGCAATGTGTGTGTTATTGACACATCTGAGGTAGAAGATGAGGAACTGCCTGATGTTGTAACTCTAAAACCCTCAGTTCCTACTAACTTAAATATTAATACACACACAACCCGCACATAAAAAGAGGAGCTCACGACGACGTTTCGGCCCGACTTGGACCATTTACAAAGTCACACTAACACACAGAGACAGTGGAAGGGTATTTATAGGCAGATTCTCCTGGTGTCTACTCTATTTCTTGCTCCTCCTGTCCTCTTCAGTATTAGGCTTGCCGACACTAATAATGCTCTTTTCTGTCATGTCAGAGATCACAGTCATCCTATTGATTGGTCTTCTGCTAAAACTGTCTACCCTACGTCCAACTTTCACAGTCGCCGTCTGGTTGAATCCTCCCTTATACACAACTTTCCCTGTATGAATCTTAGCCCTGGCTTTGTCTCTGTTGATGCTTTCCTCTCTCATTACATTGTTAAATGCTCCAAACTTCAGAACACCCGTGACTTAACCTGATTCCTTCCCCTTTCTTCTCTTCCCCCTTCTCCTTTTTTTCTCTTATGGGTTTTTCTTTCTTTTATTTTGCCTTGTATTTGTCCTTCATTTTATTCGCCTTTCTTACCTCTGTGTTCTCGTCCCACCCTTGCGGGCCGCTAGCCTCATTGCAGTGCTCCTTTCCTAGTTTATGACTGTCTCCTCTACTACTACTACTACTTCCACTACTTACTCAATTATTACCCCACTCTCTTGTACCCTCCCCTGTCTGCCTGCCTATAAATACCCTTCCACTGTCTCTGCGACTTCGCAGGAGGCCGTGTCCGACTATGGTTGTGGTCGGCTGCGGAAGTGACACAGGAGCTCCTGCCCATGCCGCTCCTCGAGGACAAGGGATGCGACCGGCCAGTCGATGGGTACACCGTGCCACCGCCATGGGCACCAGAACCTGTCGTAATCCACCTTGCAAACCTGCCAGCCAGCAAGCGTCACTGTCCACAGCACGTGCTGCAGCGGTGGGCAGCTGCAAGCATTGCTGCAGCGGAGCATCCCGGGTGTGCAGTGTACTACACTGATGGATCAAGAGACCCCGAGGTCGGCCGCACGGGTTCCGGGATATATCACTCCTCCCTAACGGCCGGCTGGCGCCTCCCAGACCACTGCAGCATACTACAGGCAGAACTCCACGCCATCCAGAGGGCCATCCAACATGCGCTCCTGGAACACCACCAACCTCCAGTCATCCACGTCGACTCCAGGGCAGCGATACAGGCCATCATGCATAGGGAGCCCAAGGATAACATCCGGCTCCTCACCGCCATCAGAAGAGACCTACATTCACTTGACGAGCAGGGCCGGCAAGCAACAATCAATTGGATACCAAGCCACATCGACCTTGCTGGGAATGATGCGGCGGATGGGGCGGCTAAGTCTGCCACACTTGCGGCCCAACCTGCGACTACAATTGCCATTAGCCGCAGGCAGGTGCACCTGGGGGCAGCTTCGGTAGCCAGACGCCCACTACCAGCACCGGGAGCATCTCGGAGCCGGCACTGGTATGACAGAGCGACACGTAGGGAGCCCCCACCAAACATGAGGAAACTGAACAGGGAGCTGCAAGTCAGCGTCCACCGCTTGCGCCTCGGCTACCCTACTGCAAAGCGCCTCATCGAACGCATGAGTGAGGAGCTTTGCCGCCACTGCGACCGGATGGTTCCAAAGCCTCTAGTTCATTATATGCTTGACTGTCCTGCGACGACGGCCATCCGCCGCAGGCACTTCCCGATGGCACCTGGGGATCTGACCCGCGAGGACAAAGCAGCCCGGCTGGTTTACCTGGCCACCCATGATTTGGAGACACTGCTCCCAGTCCTAGCCACCCACCCGCCCCCTCAATGATGATGCCGGAGAACCCCGACGACGACCAAGACTACAGCTATTCTTTCTCTCACTTCCTTCTTTCTTATCCCCCATCCTTCTTCTTCCTATGTAGGTAGAACCACAGCCTGAAGTACCAAGATCTGCTGATGAAGATGCGACGTCAGAAGACACTTCCCATCATGGGGAGCCACAGCAAGAAAGAAAGAAGATGACACCCTCTACCCAGGGGGCCAATGCCGGGTCACCATTTGGAGAAGACCCGGGCCGGATGTACCGGCGAACATACAACAACAACATCTGTGTGTTAGTGTGACTTTGTAAATGGTCCAAGTCGGGCCGAAACGTCGTCGTGAGCTCCTCTCTTTTTATGTGTGGGTTGTGTGTGTATTGTTCCAGTCACGGTATTGTGCCTTTTTTGTTATTTAAATATTAATGATTCATTGGACAGAGGCAAGAAACATGATCTCCTTAAATGTGTAAAGGCTTTTTCAGATGTCTTTACTGACATTCCTGGGTTAACCTCCACGGTTATCCATAAGATTAATTTAGTCACAGACACCCCCATCAAACGCAAATTATACCCTGTGCCAGTTTATCTTAGGGAGGCATTCGACCGAGAAGTAGACAGATTATTAAAACTTAACATCATTGAACCTTCAGTTTCTTCATATTGTTCACCAGTGGTCATGGTTAAGAAAGAAGATAATTCCTATAGACTTGCTATCGATTTTAGAGGACTGAATGCTATCACTCGGTGGGATGCTGAACCTATGTCTATCATAGATAACGACCTCCATAAGATTTATGATGCCACTTGCTTTGCAGAAATTGATATCGCACAAGCATACCATCAGGTTAAGTTAGACCCTTCATCCAAGCAGTACACCGCCTTTGCTACCCACCAAGGTCTCATGCAATATAGGACAATGCCTTTTGGTCTCGTAACAGCCTGTGCTACCTACGTAAGACTGATGAAGAAAGTTCTGGGTGATATGCCTAACGTGTCCGTTTATTTTGACAATATTTACGTCATGACATCCACTTGGGATGAACACATCCAGACTTTGACGTCAGTCTTGCGCAGGTTACGTGCACATGGCCTCACTGCAAAACCAAAGAAGTGCTTTCTGGCATACAACCAGATTAGATATCTAGGCTTTGTTCTAGCAGATAACTCCTTGCAACCTCTTCCCCAGAAAATAAAAGCCTTAACAGAGTTTAAATTCCCAAGAACGAAGAAACTCATGCGTAGCTTCCTCGGTTCTGTTAATTTCTATGCTAAATTTATCCCCAATATTACTAACCTCACCGGAAGTTTATCGGACTACCTTAAGAAGTCTGTGAGGGAGCCTCTTGAACTTTCCGACATAGCTCGAGAAAAGTTTAATGAACCATACTTAAGGTCCCATACTTAAGATTCCAGATATTAGCAAACTTTTTTGCTTAAGAACTGATGCCTCCAATACAGGTTTAGGTGCCGTATTATTGCAGTATCATGACGGTACCCCTTTCCCTGTATGTTTCCTGAGTCGGAAACTTCTACCGGCCGAAACTAGATACTCAACTATTGAAAAGGAATGCTTAGCCCTTGTGTGGGGTATCTCCAAACTTAAGTTCTATTTACTGGGGAAAGAATTCATTCTTGAAACAGATCGTAAACCATTGGTATACCTAGAAACTTTTAAGGGAACCAACAGTCGCCTCTTGAGGTGGACATTGGCACTCCAGGCTTTTAAGTTTCATATTGTGTATATCAATGGTTCATCTAATTATTTCTCTGACTGGTTAAGTCGTGACAGTCAATAGAATATTTGTACTTATGCGACTTTCATTTTTTTGGGGACTTTTACCTCATAATTTCTACTTCTATTCCTTGACTAGCAGTCTTGGTATGGGGGAGTGTGAGGGAAAAGTCCATAGATAGGAGTGATGAAAGTGTGAAGGTATGTAGAGTGATGGTTGAGTGGTAGTTTGCTTGTTGAGGTGGGGTGAGTGTCTCGCTGCTGCTATACCCCCCCCTTTTTCACCCGGTGAGAGGTGTAATGCTAGGCTCCGGCCACCAGTTGAAATCACTTGACTGACCACGCTCGATCTCACTGTAAGTACTTCACGGCTGCTCGTATCTTCATTATTTTATGTGTAAGAGCTCCACTCTTTAATTATTTTGGAGCTTCACTCATGTTTAAAAACATTCACTTCTGCTATGTCCTGCCTTGGTTTTTGGTAGAGTTAATTATTACAGTTTCGCCATTTCTTTTAAAGGCCTTATGCCTGCTATGTAAATTAATGATAGAGTGGTGAGTAATTATTGTGGTTTCATTCAGTCCTCTGTGTCCGCTCGGATCATCTGATTCAAGGCTGAGTGGGGGGCCGGCGTACTCACCAATTGAGAAACAGTTTTACTCCACCATTTCTGCACTTCACCAGTAGTACCTCAGTACACACTAAGAAACATAAGGCAACTGGACGTCACTATGGGACAACTTTCAACTGAGTCCCTGACATCATTTGTGACATTGTAACAGTTTGGAAGACTGTTGGATTTGTGGAAAATCTCGAGGCAACAACAACAACAACAACAACAACACCACCACCACCACCACCACCACCACCACGGAGACATCAGTGATTCATTGCTTCTGTGTCAAGATCCTCACAGCTGTAAATATTTAGCTTTGAATCATATATATATATCTTTTTTGTTTTCATTTTTCTTAATATAGGATTATTATAATCATATTTAGGTATTAATTATTTAAATTTCATTCTATTAAAATAGTGTATATTTTTCTTGTTATTAGTCTTTTTCTATTATAATTTTCCTGAGAAGATTGGCGACAACCTTCACATTGGATAAGTTTAGATTTAGAATGTTAATAAATTAGATAGGCAGGAACGGCCCTTCGCGAATCCATGCTGAGTATCATTAATCAAATTATGGTTATCTAGAAGGCTTCTAATAATATCAGCTATAATTGACACTAGTAATTTGCCTACAATTGAGGTTAGGCTTATTGGGCGGTAATTTGATGGTAGTGACTTGTCCCCTGCTTTAAAAATAGGAATTACATTAGCCATCTTACACATATCAGAAACTACACTTGTTTGAAGAGATAAATTAAAAATGTTAGATATTGGTTCACAGAGTTCCATTTTGCATTCCTTAAGAACCCTTGCAAAAAGCTCATCAGGACCCGGCGATTTATTTTGTTTCAGTCGGTCTAGTTGTTTCCTAACCATTTCGCTAGTGACTGTGATATTACATAATTTATCTTCTTCTGGGCCTCTGTAAAAATGAATTACCGGGATATTATTAATGTCTTCCTGTGTGAAAACCGAGAGAAAATAATTATTAAAAATAGAGCACATATCATTCTCCTTGTCAGTAAGATGCCCAGAGTTATTTTTAAGGGGACCTATCTTATCCCTAACTTTTGTTCTATAAACCTGGAAAAAACTTTTTGGGTTAGTTTTTGAAACCCTAGCAACTTTAATTTCATAGTCCCGTTTAGCTTTTCTTATTCCCTTTTTAACGTCCCTCTTAATGTCAGTATACTGATTTATAAGATGACCCTCACCTCTTTTTATGCGCCTATAAATTCCTTTCTTCTGCCCTAAAAAATACTTAAGCCTATTATTCATCCATTTTGGGTCATTTCTACTAGATCTAATTTCTTTATACGGGATAAATGTTCTTTGGGCAGCCTGTATAGTGTTAAGAAAACTGTCATATTGATACCTCTCTTCATCACCCCAGTCCACAGTTGATAAGTGTTCTCTAAGTCCATTATAATCTGCTAAGCGAAAATCTGGGAGCGTTACTGAATTATCCCTACTATCATACATCCATTCAATGCTAAAGGTAATTGACTTGTGGTCGCTTGAGCCGAGTTCCTCTGTAATTTCTAAATTATTAACAAGGGTTTCCTTGCTTGCCAGAACCAAGTCAAGTAGGTTATTTCCCCTTGTAGGTTCTGTTACAAACTGCTTCAAAAAACAATCCTGATCTGTTCTTAGCTCAGAGAGGACGTGTCTAGGGTTCTCTGTGGACTGAACCACTTTTGCTCTGTGAAGTGAACCAAGATGCCGTCCATTGAGCAACTTTACAAGCAGCTTAAGGAGGAATTGAGGGTAGAGAAGCTTGAGATACGGCGATTGACGGAGGAAAACAAGAGGATTCGTAGTAGTCCTCCTGTTGTGAGTCCTCAGGTCAAGAAGGGAACCTGGGCAGTGGCCAGACTTCAAGGAACGAAGTTGAAGATCAAGAAAACGAATGGAGAGTTAGAAACGATGAAGAAGAAAGAGACTGCTGTGGAAACATCGAATGCCTTCTCCGTGCTACCCGATGAATGTGAGTCGAATACTGGGAACGTCACGACGAACGACACAAAGGAAGGTAAAAACATTGTTGTTGTTGGGGATAGCTAGGTTAGATACATGGATAGGGCTTTCTGTTTGAATGATAGGAGTAGGAGACAGAGGGTTTGCTTTCCTGGGGCTGGGGTGGAGGATATTGTTAGCCGTCTGGACGACATCATGAGAGGTAATGGGAGCAATCCTATATCTGTCTCAGTGCTGGAGGCAACGATGTTGGCAGACGTAGGAGTGAGGACCTGACTAGCAGGTTTAGGTCAGCAATAGACATAATTAGGAAGAAGGGTGGGAACCCTGTCATATGTGGTATTTTGCCAAGGAGAGGGGTTGAATGAATGGCTGTCCAGGGCAATTGGTGTCAATTGCTGGCTGGACAAATACTGTAAGGAAAATTCAGTAACATTCATTGACAACTGGGACCTCTTCTATGGCAGAAATGACATGTATGCCAGGGATGGGGTTCACTTATCCAGGTCTGGGGTGGGGCACTGGCACTGCAGTGGAGGGAGCTGTTAGGGCTTTAAACTAGAAATAGTTAGTGGTATGGGTTTTGGGGGAAAACAGTGAAGTCCCAGTGTTGTAATTTTATAAGTTCTAGGAGAACTAGTAATAGGCAGAAAAAGGTGGACAGTGGAAAGCTAGTGACACTAGATGACAAGGACAGTAATAGGTATAGTGGAAAAACAGAAATGAGCAGGAAGGGTAAAGAGAAAGGAGGGTCTTTAAATATTTATTACACCAATAGTCGTAGTGCTAGGAATAAGATGGACGAGTTGAGATTAGTTGCAAGTACGGGTAATATTCATGTTTTTGCAATAACTGAGACATGGTTTAATATGAAAAATCGGGACTTGCCTGCCGAATGTCACATTCAGGGTTTTAAATTGTTCCAAGTAGACAGAAGTATCGGGAAGGGGGTGGGTGGCACTCTATGTCCGTGATCATTTAAATTGTTGTATAAAAACGGGTATAAAGTCTGAATTAACACATACAGAGTCTGTCTGGATAGAATTTTCAGAGGGGTGTGAAAAATTGATTTTAGGCGTGATTTACCGTACTCCAAACTTAGATAGGGAACAAGGGAGACTACTTTGGGAGGAAATTGTTAAGGCCACAAGGCACAATAATGTAGTAATTCTAGGGGACTTTAACTTTAGTCAGATTAATTGGAATTTCTTGACAGGGAATTTAGAATCTAACGACTTTTTAGAAGTAGTTCAGGATTGCTTTTTGAAGCAGTTTGTAACAGAACCTACAAGGGGAAATAACCTACTTGACTTGGTTCTGGCAAGCAAGGAAACCCTTGTTAATAATTTAGAAATTACAGAGGAACTCGGCTCAAGCGACCACAAGTCAATTACCTTTAGCATTGAATAGATGTATGATAGTAGGGATAATTCAGTAACGGTCCCAGATTTTCGCTTAGCAGATTATAATGGACTTAGAGAACACTTATCAACTGTGGACTGGGGTGACGAAGAGAGGTATCAATATGACAGTTTTCTTAACACTATACAGGCTGCCCAAAGAAAATTTATCCCGTATAAAGAAATTAGATCTAGTAGAAATGACCCAAAATGGATGAATAATAGGCTTAAGTATCTTTTAGGGCAGAAGAAAGGAATTCATAGGCGCATAAAAAGAGGTGAGGGTCATCTTATAAATCAGTATACTGACATTAAGAGGGACGTTAAAAAGGGAATAAGAAAAGCTAAACGGGACTATGAAATTAGAGTTGCTAGGGATTCAAAAACTAACACAAAAAGTTTTTCAGGTTTATAGAACAAAGTTAGGGATAAGATAGGTCCCTTAAAAATAACTCTGGGCATCTTACTGACAAGGAGAATGATATGTGCTCTATTTTTAATAATTATTTTCTCTCGGTTTCACACAGGAAGACATTAATAATATCCCAGTAATTAATTTTTACAGAGGGTAAGAAGATAAATTATGTAATATCACAGTCACTAGCGAAATGGTTAGGAAACAACTAGACCGACTGAAACAAAATAAATCGTCGGTCCTGATGAGCTTTTGCAAGGGTTCTTAAGGAATGCAAAATGGAACTCTGTGAACCAATATCTAACATTTTTAATTTATCTCTTCAAACAGGTGTAGTGTCTTATATGGGAAGATGGCTAATGTAATTCCTATTTTTAAAGCAGGGGACAAGTCACTACCGTCAAATTACCGCCCAATAAGCCTGACCTCAATTGTAGGCAAATTACTAGAGTCAATTATAGCTTATATTATTAGAAGCCATCTAGATAACCATATTTGATTAATGATACTCAACATGGATTCACGAGGGGGCCCTTTCTGCCTATCTAATTTATTAACCTTCTTCACTAAAGCTTTTGAGGCTGTTGATCACAATAAAGAATTCGATATTGTTTATTTAGACTTTAGTAAGGCTTTTGATAGAGTACCGCACCAGAGACTGTTAAAGAAAGTGGCAGCTCCTGGCATTGGGGGAAAAGTGCTGTCATGGATCGAGTCATGGCTCACCAATAGGAAGCAGAGAGTGTGCATAAATGGGGTTAAATCCGAATGGGGACTTGTAACAAGTGGTGTTCCACAGGGATCAGTCTTAGGCCCATTGTTATTTATAATATATATCAATGACCTTGGCGAGGGAATTACTAGTGATATGAGCAAATTCGCCGACGACACGAAGATAGGTAGGATAGATAATTGATTCAAATATAGATGTCATAGAACTTCAAAAAGATTTAGACAAACTTAATTCGTGGTCAAAAAGTGGCAGATGCAATTCAATGTAGATAAATGCAAGGTTCTGAGCTCGGAGTGTCCATAACCCAAGCACTTATAAGTTAAATAACGTAGAACTTGTAGATGAATGGTTCAGAGAACCGACAAGTTGTTAAATTAGACACATATGCAACACTTGGGTATCTTTATTGAGGAAACGTTTCGCCACACAGGGGCTTCATCAGTCCAATACAAAGAAGAAAGTAGTAATAAAAGGAGGAGTTTGAGGTAATCAGTCCCTCGGCCTGGAGTCGATGTGTTCAGTCCATCAATCTTGAAGAAAATACAACATAAGGCAAATAGAAGTTGCTTTAACGTATACTGTAGACAGGTGGATGAAACGTTTCGCAACTGTGTGGCGAAACGTTGCCTCAATAAAGATAACCAAGTGTTGCATATGTGTCTAATTTAACAACGTAGAACTTAGCCATACAGATTGCGAGAAGGACTTGGGGGGGATGGTAAGCAGCAACCTTAAACCAAGACAGCAATGCCTAAGCGTACGTAATAAGGCAAATAGATTACTGGGATTTAAATCAGAAGTGTTAGCAACAGAAGTCCCGAGGTTATATTACAGCTTTATACATCATTAGTAAGGCCTCACCTAGATTACGCAGCTCAGTTCTGGTCTCCATATTACAGAATGGACATAAATTCGTTAGAAAACATTCAGCGTAGAATGACTAAATTAATACATAGCATTATAAATCTTCCTTACGAAGAAAGATTAAAGACCCTTAAATTACATTCACTTGTAAGACGTAGAATGAGGGGAGACATGATCGAGGTATACAAGTGGAAAATGGGTATTAACAAAGGGGATATAAATAAGGTCTTGAGGATATCTCTCCAAGAGAGAACCCGCAATAATGGATTCAAGTTAGATAAGTTTAGATTTAGAAAGGATATAGGAAAGTATTGGTTTGGAAATAGGGTAGTTGATGAGTGGAACAGTCTGCCTAGTAGGGTTATTGAAGCTAGGACCTTGGGTAGTTTCAAATTTAGGTTGGATAAATTCATGAGTGAGTGGGGTTGGATTTGAGTGGGACTCGCAAATGAGTGAATTGAATTGTCAAAGCTTATTTCTTAGGTAGCATTTAAAATTGGATTGAGCAAGTGTTCTGTTAGTGGGACGGATTGTGAAGGACTTGCCTAGTATGGGCCAACAGGCCTGCTGCAGTGTTCCTCCTTTCTTATGTTCTTCTTATGTTCTTAATTGACGACTCGCTTGATCTTCCTCTTCCAGCCAGCGATTTCATCGACCTTGTTGAACTATGTGTGGGCTTTACATGTTTCTCTTTCGAAAACCAACTCTTTCAGCAAACTTTTGGACTACCCATGGGATCGCC
>WNWK01025199.1:0-28811 GCA_009830355.1 Cherax destructor
AAGGCATAAGTTCTCATTATTAATAAAATCATCTTTAATCGCTTATTCGCCACAGGGGAGATACACTCCCAAAAGTTAACCTGTACGCCTCCCCAATCTCCATTCCTCGAACCACCCTTTCCCCACCTCCTCCCAAGATGACAAGGTGAAAGGGCTGGTCTCCAATCCCACCAACACCCCCTTTGAACAACCGAGCACTGCCAGCAAAAACTTGATAACCCTTTATTACAATCTCCTCCCTGCCTAAAATTGTGTTCTTGAAAAACACTACATCTACCCTCCATCGCATTAACGTTATCTCAACCATTTGCATTTGACCTCATTTCTGAGGCCATTTACATTCATAGTCACACACCTGAAGTGAACGGTTGGGGGTTTCCTTTCGATTTCAGTGCTCTTTGTCTATCTTAACCATCGTTGCACCATCATTCCCTCCCTTCCCTTTCCCTCCCCTTTGATTCTCTTGGTGCTCCATTTCCCTTCACCCGACACCCTTTACCCTGAACCACCTCAGCCCACATCTTTTACCAGGCCTCTGAGCCGCAGTTAACACATCCTCATCTGTATCATCCCCAGGTCAATTCCTAGATTCTCCTTTTCCACCGGTATCTCCATGTCCTCTCCCTGTGATTTCAGCCTCTACAACTGTCACATTTACTGAACCCTCACACAATTCCATCACTCATTACCTCGCCCTTCTCCGAAGCTCTCATAACCTCCTCTCCTTGCCCAACCACACCCACCTCCTCTGAAATATCATCCAGTAATAAGGGTGCACTACCAATGAATTCATTCAGATCTTGCAGGATAGCTGATTCCTCTCCTCACCATGCTGACTCTCGTCACGGTCATGCCTTGCGCTTCAGTCGCCTCCAGCGTCACACCTGAAATCAAGGCAACAGCACGCTGTTGCTTCTCCTCCTGATCCACCTCCGCACTCCACGATTGTTGTTGATTCCGTTCTCCTTCCCGTCGCTCTGCTCCACCAATCCAACCTCCGGAGATGTCCTGTCATCCAAGCTGGTCACGGCACGTACTCCTCCCTCCGATCTCCAACACGCCTACGTGCACAGTCCGCCGCTATGTGTCCGGTTGCTCACACAACGACATGTCCTCACCTGGCTGACATAAGTTGGCATAAACCTGGGTACGAAAGGCTTCCATTAGTATGTAGGATGGTACAGGTTTCCTTAATGTCATCTTCACATTATAAGCTGCCCTCGAGCATGCCAGCGTACAAACCATTCATCCAACGGCCCACGTTAATCGCATGTATCACACCATACTTTTTCAAAACATCCTGAATGTCCATCGCACTCGCCTCGAATGGGACATGGCGGAGTTTCAATCACTTATACGTGGCTGAAATATGCTTAACACATACCTCTACACCTTGCATGACGACCTTCCGCTTGTCCTGGTACATGTCGACGATCCTTTCGTAAGCTGCTGTACAGGCGAATTTTACAAGGATCCTCCTTGCCCCATTGAGGACAATGCCGTATAACTCTGAATGCGATATGCCCAGAGTGTCACGAATTATGGCAGGCAGCAAAATCTTGTGTTCGATGGGTAAACTGCTCCTTGTAGTAGTTCAATACCAACAGTATTCACCCGGCGTCTGTAACCATCCGCCATGATGATGAGAATGAAGTTGCACCAGGTCAACTCCAGGGGGCTCCACCAGACACCCGCACACAACCAAGGCTGGGCGTGGAATGACATTTTTCATATACATTCCCTCGTATCACCAACCGAGAACACTATTACTGACATCGCTTAGGACAAGATCGCTAAAACTATGAATAATATTGGAACATTTCCAAACAACATTGGAACATTTCCATACAACATTGGAACATTTCCAAATTACATTGGAACACTTCCAAACAACAGTGGAACATTTCCAAATTACATTAGAACACTCCCAGATTACTTTGAGCACATCCAAAAACAATATTAGAACACTCCCAGATTACTTTGACCACATCCAAACAATATTTGAATACTCACAGATTACTTTGAATACTCACTGAACATCTCCAGTTAACATTTTGGTTATTTTCAAATTAGATTTTGGATATTTCAATTTTACTTTCTGGTCCCCTTTCGAGTTACATTTTAAATTTTCCCTTAAAAATTTCTCACAATCAATTGAACATTGTTTCTGGTAAACACATTCCTGACTCGAGAAGTAGACACAATTTTTATATCGATAATACATACAATTTTTTTCTCGTTTTTCAATATTCTATCATCCCTCCATCTCCTTGGATCAAGTTTTGAAGATCCCCCCTATAGGGGCAAGCATTTTGTATAACCCCCTATGGGGTATGGTAAAACTTTTCTCGTTTTTCAATAATCAAGATTGGTAACCCCCTATGGGGCAATATTATTTCCTCTAAGTTAAACGAGCTAAAAGGACAAGTTCATTCAAGTATCTTACACTTGTGACGTCACGTGATGCTCACCCGTGACCTCACTGATCAACAAGCTTAAACATGAGTAGAGTACATCAGGTTGAATCAAGCATCCCTATGGGGTCTCTTTTTAAGTTAAACGAGCTAAAATTACATTGAATTAAAAGTGTGTGAGGGACAAACTTAAACACGGGGAGTACAACAGGTTGAATCAAGCATCTTACCCTTATTATGTTAAAAGAATTAAAAGTGTGCACTCTGTGACCCTCCTATTACTCCCTCTTTGGTATTCCACCTCAACGTTTCCTTGTTTAAAATTTCATGGTAAGGATTGTTTTAAAAAAATCAACATAACTTAAATATTTTATTAAGCATTTCTCTTATGAATGATCCACATATTATTACTCAATTATTCTTAGTGAAACAACACATGTTACTCTCTAAACATCATCATAAATCCTCCTCATCCTCCTCTCTTGGTCTTTTCTTGTTCTTCCAAGGTTTTTGACCTCATTAGTAGATAACGGGAAATTGCATCATCACCTGTAAAGAAATTTTCTCGATTTCAATCAAAGATTTTTCACAATCTAAAAGTTTTATCCCAAACTGAGTATTCTCTATCAAGTATTACTTTATGTTAAATTAACTTAAAGTAACTCCGAATGGTAAGTACAAGTTTACAATGAGATATACAATTATGTAACACATTTCATGAAGAGGTAAATGCAAGTTTCACTATTACTTTCTCTTATTAGCTCAAATGTAGTCATTATTCCTCTTGATAACTTAATGAACTAAAAAAAAGCTCATATTAATTTTAAATGAACTAATCCTTTATTACAAGGTAAATAATTTTGCTTACCTTATAAGTTACTCATACATTTGGTTCAATGTTTTTAATATATTTATTAATGTCTGTGAAAAGTTCTCTCCAAATTAATTTCCACTTCTTTGTGTTGTACCATCTATGCAAAATGCAAAGATTATACCGTCTATTAAATATTTGACTAACAAAGTTCTCAGATATATTATTTTCCAAAATATAATATACCAGATCGTCACTCCATTCCGATACCATTTCATCAATGAAATCTGTTTTATATTCACGCGAATCAAGTTCATTTTCTAACCAATTTTTAACTCGTTGATAATTCTTCTCACTCAATGTTTCACCGTCTTTCCTTAAGAGTTTTTTGACAGTGTTGCAAAATTCCAACCAAGGAAGATCTTTCACCACTTCACAAATAATAACAAAATCACCAAGTTTCCCCATTTTAGATGCGCTCAATGCGATTCACTGATATTGACTGGGGGTAACTCACACATGCACAACACTCCCTTATACATAAAGAGTTGCTAAATAGTATTAATTATAAGTACATTATGATTAAACTTACCTAAACTAGGATCAGCCATTTCAAAATCCATTTTCGTATTTAAGTTTTTGGGTTTTGGTATAATAAAAATTTGAGATAAATGACTACTTCTTTCACATTCTCGTAACAATAATTTTCCAATATTTCTTCACTTCATCGTTGAGTCATATCTCGTACCTCAGCCACAATCTCTTCTTTTGAGAGAATACGTTCCACTGCATCTTTTCTTTCAATGGGTACAACTCTCTTAATTGTATATAACATTTCTATAAAAACCATACTTGTATGATTTGTCACTTTGTTTAAATCAACAGAGTTGTCGACAACCACCTCCATGTTCTCTTCAAGTGACCTCTTTCCGTTTCACCTCAAATATTTATAGCATTATTTTCAATCATTGCCATCATCGAATAACATTTTAATAATACAAAAACATATATTACATGGGGATTTTCTTCATAGAGAATATATTTATTCCATCGTATATTTTCAAACTAATATGAATAGTCATCCATGGTAATAAACCTTATTTTTACTAAAGAAATATTCAGATTATATTTTGTGGCAACACTTGCCAACTCACTCGTGACGTCACACACTTAGTTCAGGGGAAGTTACCTGCTCAATACTGTCCTTTTAGCTCATTTTAACTGAAAGATAACTTTCCCTTATTAAGTTAAAATAATTAAAAACGTGACGTCACACACACTTTTAAGTTAGTGTTTACCCGACATCTTTTAACTTGTCGAGACACATAAAGTTAACAAGAGGAAGTAATAAACAATACCCACAATCAAATTATCAACAAAACATATTTTTCGTACCTTTAACTGTCTTCATGCAGCTCCAGGTATGTGACTTGTACCATCGATATAGTAATAACAAGTCATAATACCGTTGAAGTAAGTTATGATGGTTCTCTAGTGGATCCAACAAACGCATTACCAGTTCATCATTCCAATCATTAGCTAGAAATCAACACAGTTGGTGAAGTTCCCCTATGGGGTTGTTCATCTATCATCCAGGATACAACTTTTTCATAATTTTTCTTACTAAGAGCACCTCCTCCGGGTAAGACTTTACATATTAAAGGTTTATATTCACTCCACTTAAGATTCTTCACTTCATCAAAGAGATCCAACAAATGTTTAACTCTCCCCATTCTGCCCGACACTAAACCCATGTGGGTTCATTCACCTACCGTCATGGTGATGCCATGTAGAGTTTTTCGTGAAACAAATTTCTCCTCATATATCACAGATTGAGTTATAAAAATCGCTAACGCGGCAACCCCCCCCCGCAGTGAAAAAGAGTATAAGAAGACACATCTCTACTGAGTTAAAATAGTATTAAGACGGAGACTTCAGATCTGGGTAAGTTCTATGGATTGTAAAAACTCAAGTATATGTAAGATTTTTGTTTTAGTCTAAAAAAATCGAGTATGTGTTAGTTATTTTAATACTTGAGAAAATTTTTTGTTACAGAATCAAAAAATGTGTAGACATCACATCTCCGATAAAGAAATGGATAATTCAATAGAAGACTTTGATCATAACCCTCCAAAACGAAGGAAGGTGTCTGTGCATTATGTTACTGATAAAGAAATGATCAAAGCAATGGAAGATTTTGAACGTGAGTTTTTAATATTGAATAAATTCATCCAAAAATGTATTTATAGAAATTCTAATGACAAAAATTACAAAAGTTAATTTTGAGATATAACACTAATTGTCTTTATCAAAATTACAGGTAAAGAAGCAGAAAGTAATCACAGTGAATCTTCAAAAAATCTTATAGTAATGAAGGGTAATATTACGAAAGATTTTAGTGGCAGTAATAAAATACTTTTAGTACAACAAACAAATTGTTGTGCCATTAAGTTGAAAAAGGGGGGTCTTGCTGACGCTTTAAGTCGGGTCTTGCTGACGCTTTAAGTCGGGTCTTGCTGACGCTTTAAGTCGGGTCTTGCTGACGCTTTAAGTCGGGTCTTGCTGACGCTTTAAGTCGGGTCTTGCTGACGCTTTAAGTCGGGTCTTACCACTTAGCAACCCATATTTATTTAGATCACCTGGATGTCATAAAGCAAATCTAGCTAGTGAAGAGACTCGTGATAAATTTGGGAGCATAAAATTTATAAACAATGGGAAAAACAAACCCATGATTGCCAATGTGTTTGCACAGTATGCAATGGGACGCCCACATAAGTATTATATGTACTCCAAAGTTGACAAGAGTTACTATAATACATGCAAATATTTAGATACAAAGAAAGGTCGTGAGATTATATTCAAAGAGTGCATGAATGATCTTGTTAAGTGGTTATTAACAGACCCCAATGGGGTTATCATGGAAAAAGTTGTGTTTCCAGAAGAAATTGGATGTGCTTCAGCTGGTGGTGATTGGCATGCATATCTTAAAATTATTCATGAGTTTGCAAAGGCTTTAAAAAAACGTCGTAAAAATATTGATGTCATTATTGTAAAATATATATCAAATAAAATATCTCCATAATATTTTTGATTTATTATCCATTAAATTACTCTAAAACATTATTAAGCAACTAAGTATAGTTCATACGTCTGGCAGGAATGGCGATGGGTATAAACATCTCTCATCTTTGTCTTTCGTGCATTAGTACCTCTTCCACCAGTGAGTGATTCTCCATTTCAGGAAAAAGAAATTGAAAATGGAGTCAATTAATAAGATGGAAGAATATTTTAAAACTCAAGAAGGAAAATTGTACGATGAAAAATATTGTCGTGATAATGCATGCATTATTTTTCATGCAAAAGGGATTCAACGCCCAGCCCTGGTTGTGTGCGGGTGCTCGTCGTGACCTCTGGTGGCCGCATCATGAAATTTTATTTTCACTGTCAAGGCGGAGGGCTACAGGAGGAGGGTTAATACTGTTGGAATTGAGATTCTACAGGGAGCAGTGTACCCGTCCAACGCGGATATTGTTGTACCTGCAATTCTGCGTGATGTGCTGGGAGTGGACCATTCCGAATTATACGGGATATCCCTTAATGGAGCGAGGAGGCTGTTTGTGAAGTTTGCGTGTTCGGCGGCGTATCATAGGATCGTGGATACTTTTCAGGACAAGAAGCTGGTGGTGTTATCAGGCCTTGAGGTATGTGTCCATGATGTGTCAGCCACTTACAAGTGGGTGAAGCTGAAGAATGTGCCTTTTGAGGCGGGAGAATGTGACATTACTGAAGCCATGCAGAAATATGGCATTGTTCATGCAGTAACTGTTGGCAGGTGGGCGAATGGGCCCTATGCTGGGATGTTGGAGGGGACGTATTCCGTCAAGATGACGTTACGTCAGGCTATCCCTTCTTATGTAATAATGACTGGTTTTCACACGCAGGTGTATGTTACATATGTTGGGCAGGTTTGAACCTGTCGGTTATGCGGACAGCAGGGACACCTGGCGGCAGACTGTAATCGAAGGAAGACGGAAGTGAGGCGAGGTGTGGACGAGGACGTGAGACCCAAGGAGGCTTCAACAATTCTGACAGAATACCGACGTGTGGACGATGGGCAGGAGGGCATGGTGCGTCAGTCGTGGAGCGAGGAGGTGGAAGGGCAGATGGGAGGCGAGGGTAATGTGTCGTCTGTGGCATCAGAGGAACATAGTACGGCGTCTGTTGCTGATCATCAGGGGATGCATGGGGAGGAGGCAGAGATTTTGAAGGACCTACGAGAGTTCATACAGGGATATAATTTGTCCATATAAAAAGTTTCTGTTTTGGGGCGAGGTGATTTCAAGAATGATCAAAATGAGGCTGTTGTTGAGAATGAAATGTGTAGGGAAGTGAATAACGTTCAGGTATCTGTGGTAGTAGCAGAGGTTCATAGGGAAGAGGAAATTGAGTTAGTTGAAGAGAAAGGGGAGTCCAGGAAAAGGCCGGGGGAGGAGTCTGAGGATGACTTGTTGACAGCTGCACAAAGGCCTGGGAAAAAGTGTGGGCAGATGTGGTGCAGGGAAAGGAGGAAGGTCAAAGGGTACTGGGGGTGCTAGGGAAGTAAAGGAGGATGGGAGGGGTAGGAGGGGGAAGGATGGGGAAGGACATATGATAATGGAAAAGAGAGTACTGATGCCAAAGGGCAAACCCCAGTCTTACGTTTCAGGTGTGTAACATTTAATGTGAATGGCCTCAGGAATGAGGCAAAACGTAAATGGGTGGAGGTAACTTTGCGGAGGTGGAAAGTTGATGTTTTCTTTTGTCAAGAGCATAATTATAGGAAGGGTAATGAGCTAGCAATAAAGGGGTATAGGATTTTTGTGTGTGATGCAAGGGCATTTAAAAGGGGGTGTTGGTAGGAGTCAGTGAGTTAAGTCTTGGGAGGATGTGGGTGGTAGAATAGTTAGAGTAAACGGGGATTGGGGTGGAGTACATGTGAGTTTCCTGGGAGTATATATGCCAGCTATAAGCAATAGGAGACTAAAGGATGATTTTGTAAACAATGAGTTGGCGTATGCTGTCCGAAGTTTGCCTCAAGTGTCTATAATTGCTGGAGATTGGAATTGTGTGATTCGGATTAGAGACGTCAAGCCACAGGGTGGGGTGTGTGTGTTGGGGTCGTTGAGGGGTGTGTTGGGGGCAGTGAGAGTGGTAGACGTGGTGGGGACGGGGAGAAATGGTGGAATATACCTTTGTGAGGAAGGATTATGCAGCACGACTGGACAGAATATATGTGACAAGGCGGTGGATGTTCGGAGGTGGAATGTGTGGATGTGGGTTTTCGGATCATAGGGAGTGTTGTTTGAAGGGGTGGGACGGGCAGTGAGTGTGTATAAGAGTTATTGGAATTGAATACAAGATTATTGAAGAGGAAGGGGGCTGAGATGTTCGAAGAGTGGTGGGGAGGGGTGTGGAAGGGGAGGTGGGGGTGTCAAATGGGATTGTCAGATGATGGATGGAGAGGGAAAGAGGAAATTAGGAAGTTTTATGGGTGGGTTGGTAGGGAAGATAGCAGGAGTAGGTTTGGGTATCAGAAATATTTGGAGGGGTTGTTACGTGATTGTCAGGCGGGGATTGGGGGAGGAGAACTGCAGAGGTAGTGGAATTGAGGGGTATGTTACAGGATTTACAAGAGGAACGGTTTCATGCCTTACAGGTTAGGAGTGGTATGGAGGAGGTTTTATGGGAAATAAGGCTTCAAGGTGGTTTTAAGGACTTTCGAGAACGTAGGAGGGATGTTAATTTCGTCTTTGAAAGTGGAGGGGGTGGATGGGTATCAGGAGGAGGGTTTTAAGAACGACGGAGGGCATGGGGGGGTATGCGGAAGGATGGTTTCGTGTTCAATACAGGAAGGGGAAGATTAATCAGGTGGACAGAGAAGGGTTATTGCAGGGCATAGGGAGATTCTTGAGTGTGGAGGAGGGAAGAGAGTGCGGGGCAGAGATTTTGGAGGAGGAGGTTTGGGAAGCCGTGCAGGGTTTGAGGTTGGGGAAGTCACCTGGCATCGATGGGTTGCCGGGGGATTTATACGTAACTCATTGGGAGGTTTTAAAAGGGGTTCTCGTGAGGTTGTTTGATGGGTTGAGGGAGGTTGGTTTCATGGGGGAATCAATGAGGACTGGGGTAGTAGTATTAGTGGCGAAGGGTGATTCTCCTGAGGGCTTAAGTGATTATAGGGGACTGGCTTTGTTGACAGCAGACTACAAAATTTTTGCAAAGATTTTGGCGAATAGGATCAAGAGGGGTTTAGGTGGAGTTTTGCATGAGGGTCAATTTGGGGTGCCTGGAAGGAGTATTCGTACAGGGCATTGGCGAATTAAGCAGTTTATTGAGGAAAGTGAGGAGGGGGTGTTAGGATTGGATTGGCAGAGAGCATATGACAGGGTTGATCGATAAATGTTATTAGCAATATTGGAGAGGCAGGGTTTTGGGGAAGGGGTGGTAAGGTGGGTCGAAACATTGTATGCAGGTGCGTTATTACGAGTGCAGATTAATGGGAAGGTGGGAAGGGCAGTGGAAATGCAGAGGGGTCTGCGACAGGGTTGTCCTCTGTCGCAGATCCTTTTCGCACTTTTGCAGGATCCTTTTTACAGATTGGTAGAGGCGGGGTTGAGGGGTGGGTCTGAGGAGAGGGAGGAGGTGGGTGGTATGGTTGGTTATGTTGATGACACCACGGTGTTGGTTAGGAAGGAGTGGCAATTGAGTAAGTTGAATGATTTGATAGAACGTTTTGGGAGGGGAACAGGGATGAGGGTTAATAGGGGGAAGTCTAATTTATTGGAGGTAGGAAGTTGGTCTGGGGGAACGTTGGGGTCGCGGAGGGGTTGGAATTGTGTAGAAATGATTAAGATATGCGGTATAGTTTTTAGTGCAGATGCGGTAGTGGCGCGGGAGGTGAATTCAAGGATGGTGGTGGATGCGGCAATTGGAAGGATGAGGAGCTGGGGAGTGGGAGAGGTGACATTACTGCAAAGAGTTATTGTTATAAATGTGTTGGTGTATAGCAAATTATGGTTTAGGGCGGAGGTATATCCTCTCTTGGAGGTGGATGTGCAACGTTTGTTGAGTAATGTTTTAAGGTTCGTATGGGGCATGGAGACACTGGCTAAGTAGGGAGGTAGTGGAAACCAAGACGAGGTGGGGAGGATAGGGTTGATACCGTTGAGGTGTAGATTACGAAGTGTGTTTGTGAGGCATGAATTTCTGATGCGAGGAGGAGGGGGAAGAAGAGTGGGGTTAGTAATGAAGGAGGTGCGCAGGTGGTGGGGAGGAAGGATATTTTGGTATGTGAGGCAATTTTACGAGGTTAAGGGGCCCATGAGCCTCTTTTCATTTAAAAACAAAATTAAAATCGAAAAATTATGGAAATGAATTTTTTCTTACCAAAAAATAGTGCATAATTCTGGCAACAAGTTGATGCAATCTGTTTATTTCTATCATATTTCTAAGTATGTTTATCCTAAAAAGTATTTTTTTTTCTTGGTGTCAGAAAAGACTTGTTGGCAATTCGTCAGTTTTTTTTTTTTACCCCTAAAATTGTGATTTTTATTATTTTTTTTACTTGAAATACACTGCATGGCAACTTGTGTGAGTGGTGTAGTGAGCTGCGGCCAGACACGGCTCTCAGTGGCCTTGCAGCCTCTGATAAGTATGGTGGGATGTACTGCGCTAAAATGTTATGGGCGATTTCCTAAGATTTTTACATTTACATAATTATCAATATCTCAGGAATAAGTTATTGCCATTATAAAGCAACTCATGCAAAGAGTATTTGTCATAGCA
The DNA here is from genome assembly GCA_009830355.1 of Cherax destructor. NCBI lineage: Eukaryota > Metazoa > Arthropoda > Malacostraca > Decapoda > Parastacidae > Cherax > Cherax destructor. The sequence continues at coordinate 11,047 of WNWK01025199.1, forward strand.
TCATGATTATTTCGTAGGTTATTGAGGAAGGATGGTTCTATGGCTGTTCAAAGTGATTTTGCGATGTGCTTTACGGTTTCTTGTTAGTAATTTTTATTTCCCCCCACCAAAAAAAAATACCACACTGAAGCCTCATAACCTAACTCTTCATCTTTCATCTGATCTCAACTAGAACATTGTATGTCTTACCAATTTTGTAGAAAATGCATTGCCATAAATCTTATCAAATAATTTTTTTTTTTCTGAATAACTCAAAGGCAAAACCTCACTAAAAACTCAGTGTCTACTAATGAAATGCTGCTTAATTCAAAGGCAATATTCCCATTGAAATATTTGCATAAATAAAAAAGTTTACTTGACTAGCCTCATTGGCCCCCTACTCGTCCCCGGCTCTTTCATCACCATTAACCCTCGTAAAATTGCCTCACATACCAAAATATCCTTCCTCCCCACCACCTGCGCACCTCCTTCATTACTAACCCCATCTTCTTCCCCCTCCCTCCTCGCATCAGAAATTCATGCCTCACAAGCACACTGTAATCTACACCTCAACGGTATCAACCCTATCCCTCCCACCTCGTCTTGGTTTCCACTACCTCCCTACTTAGCCAGTGTCTCCCATGCCCCCATACGAACCTTAAAACATTACTCAACAAACGTTGCACATCCACCTCCAAGAAGGATATACCTCCACCCTAAACCATAATTTGCTATACCAACACATTTATAACAATAACTCTTTGCAGTAATGTCACCTCTCCACTCCCCAGCCCCTCATCCTTCCAATTGCCGCATCCACCACCATCCTTGAATTCACCTCCGCGCCACTACCGATCTGCACTAAAAACTATACCGCATATCTTAATCATTTCTACCAATTCCAACCCTCCGCGACCCAACGTTCCCCCAGGACCAACTTCCTACCTCAATAAATTAGACTTCCCCTGTTAACCCTCATCCCTGTTCCCTCCCAAAACGTTCTATCAAATCATTCAACTTACTCAATTGCCACTCCTTCCTAACCAACACCGTGGTGTCATCAACATAACCAACCATACCACCCACCTCCTCCCTCTCCTCAGACCCACCCCTCAATCCCGCCTCTACCAATCTGTAAAAAGGATCCTGCAAAAGTGCGAAAAGGATCTGCGACAGAGGACAACCCTGTCACAGACCCCTCTGCATTTCCACTGCCCTTCCCACCTTCCCATTAATCTGCACTCGTAATAACACACCTGTATACAATGTTTCGACCCACCTTACCAACACTTCCCCAAAACCCTGCCTCTCCAATATTGCTAATAACATTTCTCGACCAACCCTGTCATATGCTCTCTGCCAATCCAATCCTAAATGCGGTATAGTTTTTAGTGCAGATGCGGTAGTGGCGCGGGAGGTGAATTCAAGGACGGTGGTGGATGTGGCAATTGGAAGGATGAGGGGCTGGGGAGTGGGAGAGGTGACATTACTGCAAAGAGTTATTGTTATAAATGTGTTGGTGTATAGCAAATTATGGTTTAGGTTGGAGGTATATCCTCTCTTGGAGGTGGATGTGCAGGGGAGAGGGGTTTATCCCCTGTATGATTGGCAAGGAATATGGAGGTGGTTTCGAAAGCTAAAGTTATTCCTAGGGTGCGAGAGGTAGGATATAGGTTTTTGGCTTCTAGAGCTCAATTATACGTCATGGGGTTGGTAGCCGATGGGGTTTGTGGTAGGTGTTGCGAGCTGGAAACGGCATATCATGTCGTTTATTTTTGTGATGGATTGCAGGAGGTGAGAGAATGGTTTGGGGGTGTTACGACAGGTGGGGAAAGGAGGTTTCGGTTCTGAGGCGCTGAGTTTGGATCTGGGGCAGTTTTGGACAGCATACGCAGGGTTGTCTTATTTGGTATTGGATTATGTTTATATTTCATGGAGTTGTAGGGAAGAGGAGGAGGGCACGTATTGAGGCATTGGGAGCGGCTTTTATAGGACTAAGTGTAGGAATAGGAATTATATGGTAGGGCGTGGATGGGGCTTCTCGCAGCCTTATCGAGAGATGACAGTACATGGGTTAAGGGCGTGGGGAGGGAGAGGTTAGTGGGGGAAGGAGGGGGATGGGTTAGGGGTGGTGAACGGGGATGGGTAAAGTAGTGGGAATGTGTAGATGATAGGTAAGGGGGGTTAGGTGGGTTCTTAGGTGGAAGGCCGTTAGGTGGGGAGGGTGTAGATCAGTGGGGAAGAGGCTGGGGTAGTTTGTGCTTCAGTACATCTCTGAGTATGAGAACCTTCTGTGCCGAAGGTTGGTTCCGATTTTGGATAAGATGCATACATGGTTTGTATAATCATTGATGTTCATCTATTTTGGGCCTTCTGTGTAAGGTCATTATTGGAGTAAGTTATTTTTGTTATGTTTGTGTTTTCTGTGTTTTGTGTAAAAAAAAAAAAAAAAAAAAAAATTGTGTTGCTATAAAAGGATATGGTGTAAGTTTTTATTTGGCCAAGAAATATCCTTATGCTGATGTGTACCGGAGTAGAGAAGCATTATTTAATTTGAGAAGATGCAGAGTTGAAGATCGTGATACTCCAGGAAATATTATCCAGTTTGAACCTTCGCCAGATCAACGAAAATTGAATCTTCCTTATTTAGCAGCTATAATAACTCAGTTTGGTATTGCTGGAACATTGGAAGAAAATATAATTTCTCAAAATTTAATTGAAAATTCAAGAGATTCGCATTTGGTGCAATGCACAGCATATTAGGGGTTTTGGCATGTACATCTCACTAATAACTAAGTAATAGCTATGTAATAACTGTGTGTGAATCTATCTATGTCTATCATATATAATTGTACAATGTCTCAATAAAGTATTATTATTATTATTATTATGGCCGATAGAATAAAATATTTCAAGGAAGCCATTGAGAGATTTATAAAGTGTGAAAGATAATAAAAATATAAGAGAGGTTATCTTCATGAAAGGTATAGGGAGGTATGAAACTTCAAATGATTATATCTGGAATACTCATTACAGATCTATACTTGAAGACATGGCACTGAAATTTAAGGAAGAAGGTATTCCTACAACAATGGTTGTGCGAGAAGAAATGAAAAATATTAACCAAGTTCAAGAATTAGAAGATGATTCAAAATTGTTATCTTCTAGAATCGAGAGAAGTGCTTGGTATCCCTCCTAAGGTAAGCAAAATTATTTACCTTGTAATAAAGGATTAGTTCATTTAAAATTAATATGAGTTTTTTTTTAGTTCATAAAGTTATCAAGAGGAATAATGACTACATTTGAGCTAATAAGAGAAAGTAATAGTGAAACTTGCATTTACCTCTTCATGAAATGTGTTACATAATTGTATATCTCATTGTAAACTTGTACTTACCATTCGGAAACTTGTACTTACCATTCGGAGTTACTTTAAGTTCATTTAACATAAAGTAATACTTGATAGAGAATACTCAGTTTGGGATAAAACTTTTAGATTGTGAAAAAATCTTTGTATTGAAATCGAGAAAATTTCTTTTACAGGTGATGATGCAATTTCCCCGTTATCTACTAATGAGGTCAAAAACCTTGGAAGAACAAGAAAAAGACCAAGAGAGGAGGATGAGGAGGATTTATGATGATGTTTAGAGAGTAACATGTGTTGTTTCACTAAGAATAATTGAGTAATAATATGTGGATCATTCATAAAGAGAAATGCTTAATAAAATATTTAAGTTATGTTGATTTTTTTAAAACAATCCTTACCATGAAATTTTAAACAAGGAAACGTTGAGGTGGAATACCAAAGAGGGAGTAATAGGAGGGTCACAGAGTGCACACTTTTAATTCTTTTAACATAATAAGGGTAAGATGCTTGATTCAACCTGTTGTACTCCCCGTGTTTAAGTTTGTCCCTCACACACTTTTAATTCAATGTAATTTTAGCTCGTTTAACTTAAAAAGAGACCCCATAGGGATGCTTGATTCAACCTGATGTACTCTACTCATGTTTAAGCTTGTTGATCAGTGAGGTCACGGGTGAGCATCACGTGACGTCACAAGGGTAAGATACTTGAATGAACTTGTCCTTTTTGCTCGTTTAACTTAGAGGAAATAATATTGCCCCATAGGGGGTTACCAATCTTGATTATTGAAAAACGAGAAAAGTTTTACCAAACCCCATAGGGGGTTATACAAAATGCTTGCCCCTATAGGGGGGATCTTCAAAACTTGATCCAAGGAGATGGAGGGATGATAGAACATTGAAAAACGAGAAAAAAAATTGTATGTATTATCAATATAAAAATTGTGTCTACTTCTCGAGTCAGGAATGTGTTTACAAGAAACAATGTTCAATTGATTGTGAGAAATTTATAAGGGAAAATTTAAAATGTAACTCGAAAGGGGACCAGAAAGTAAAATTGAAATGTCCAAAATCTAATTTGGAAATAACCAAAATGTTAACTGGAGATGTTCAGTGAGTATTCAAAGTAATCTGTGAGTATTCAAATATTGTTTGGATGTGGTCAAAGTAATCTGGGAGTGTTCTAGTATTGTTTTTGGATGTGCTCAAAGTAATCTGGGAGTGTTCTAATGTAATTTGGAAATGTTCCAATGTTGTTTGGAAGTGTTCCAATGTAATTTGGAAATGTTCCAATGTTGTATGGAAATGTTCCAATGTAATTTGGAAGTGTTCCTATGTTGTTTGGAAGTGTTCCAATGTAATTTGGAAATGTTCCAATTTTGTATGGAAATGTTCCAATGTAATTTGGAAATGTTCCAATGGTGTTTGGAAATGTTCCAATGTTGTTTGGAAATGTTCCAATAGTATTCATAGTTTTAGCGATCTTGTCCTAAGCGATGTCAGTAATAGTGTTCTCGGTTGGTGATACGAGGGAATGTATATGAAAAATGTTCTTTGGAGATGGATTTTACTTTTTTTGGATGAATTAGTAAAACGGGAAAAAATTGAAATCAGTGATCTTAGTGGATTGAGATTAATGATCTTATAAAGTTGGTTATAATGATTTGAGGGGATGTTTATAAAAAAATGTGATTATGATATGTCTTAGTTGGAGTATTTTAGCTCATTTTAACTTAAAGAGAGGAAATATTGGGATTATGTCTTGTATAGGTTTGTTGATGTCTCAGGTGTTTGTTGAAGGTGTCTTAGTTTTTTGATAATGTTCCATGACTTAGTTGGAGGGTGTATGTCTGTATTAGTTTTGGCAATGTGTCATGTCTTAGTTGAAGGTGTTCAAATGATGCATGAGAGTGATTTTGAAGTGTTTTGATAGTATTCAATGATGTTTTGAGGGTTAAGTTGTTAGGTTAGATGTTATTTTTTGGTTACGTTAGATGATGCTAGGTTGGGTTAGGTAAAAATGTTATATGTTATGGTATTATTCAAATGGTGTTTTTGGGTGTATACAAAGGTGTTTTGATAGTATTCAATGATGTTTTGAGGGTATTCAAATGTTGTACGAGAGGTTTTAAGATGTTGAGGAATGTGAGAAATATTTCTTGACAGTTATTGCGAAAAGTATGTGTGTGTGATGGTGTTCAAACGATGATTTGGGAGTATTCATTGTTGATGTATGGGGTATTCAAAGGTGTTTTGGTGGTATTCAATGGTGATTGTGTTTTTGAAAGTGTGTTTTAGTGATTACTTTTTTTGATGAATTAGTAAAACGGGAAAATATTGAGATGAGTGTACTTAGATAATGGTTTTGTCATCTTAGAAAGTTGGTTATAGTGTTTTGAGGGAAAGTTTGATGGTGTTTTGGGAGTATTCAATGGTGTTTTGGTGGTGTTCAATAGTGTTTTGGGTGCATTCAATGGTGTTTTGGTGGTGTTCAATGGTGTTTTGGGGAATGTGTAAAAATGTGATCTTAGTGAAAGTATTCATAGGTTAAATGATCTTGTTCTAATGATCTTTTTTTTGGATGAATTAGTAAAACTGGAGAAAATTGAGATGAGTGATTTTGGGGCGAGTGTAGTTTGGTGTATGAGATGTAATTTGGTGAATGAGTTAGAGGTGTTTTAAATGTTATTTGACAGTATTCAATGTCGCTTTCACAGTATTCAATGATGTTTTGGTGGTATTCAAATGATGTATAAGAGTGTTTTGGAGGTGTTCCAATGCATTTCTTGGTTTTATTGATTATAAAATGTGTGTATGTTCTGTGGGGATGGATGTGGCTTTTTGATGAATTAGTAAAACGGGGAAATATTGAGATGAGTGTGCTTAGATAATGGTTGGTTATAGTGTTTTGAGGGAAAGTTTGATGGTGTTTGGGCGTATTCAATGGTGTTTTGGGAGTATTTTGAAGGTGTTCATATGATGTTTGAGAGTGTTTTGATGATGATGATATATTAGAGTGCTTTGGTGTTCAATGGTGTTTTGGGTTCATTCAATGGTGTTTTGGGTGCATTCAATGGTGTTTTGGGTGCATTCAATGGTGTTTTGGTGGTGTTCAATGGTGTTTTGGGGGAATGTGTAAAAATGTGATCTTAGTGAAAGTATTCATAGGTTAAATGATCTTGTTCTAATGATCTTATTTTAGATGAATTATTAAAAATGGAAAAAAATTGAGATGAGTGATTTTTGGGTGAGTGTAGTTTGGTGAATGAGTTAGAGGTGTTTTAAATGTTATTTGACAATATTCAATGTCGTTTTCACAGTAATCAATGATGTCTTGGGGGTATTCAAATGATGTATAAGAGTGTTTTGGAGGTGTTCCAATGCATTTCTTGGTTATATTGAGTATAAAATGTGTGTATGTTCTGTGGGGATGGATGTGGCTTTTTGATGAATTAGTAAAACGGGGAAAAAATTGTGGGTGGAATAAGGGGTAATGGGTGGAGTGTGTGCGTGTGTGTGTGCGTACTCACCTAATTGTACTCACCTAAGTGTGGTTGCAGGGGTCGAGACTCAGCTCCTGGCCCCGCCTCTTCGCTGTCTGCTACTGGGTCTCTGCTCTCCCTGCTCCATGAACTTTATCATACCTTGTCTTAAAACTATGTATGGTTCCTGCCTCCACTATATCTTTCTCTAGTCCATTCCACTTCCTGACTACTCTGTGGCTGAAGAAATGTTTCCTGACATCCCTTTGACTCATCTGAGTCTTCAGCTTCCAGTTGTGTCCCCTTGTTTCTGTGTTCCCTCTCTGAAACAACCTGTCACTATCTACCTTGTCAATTCCCGCAGTATTTTGTATGTCGTTATCATGTCTCCTCTGACCCTTCTTTCCTCCAGTGTTGTTAGTCCTATTTCCCTCAATCTTTCTTCATAAGACAGACCCCTGAGTTGTGGAACTAACCTTGTCGCAAACCTTTGCACTTTCTCTAGTTTCCTTACGTGCTTGACCAGGTGTGGGTTCCAGACTGGTGCTGCATATTCTAGTATGGGCCTTACGTACACGGTATACAGTGTCTTGAACGATTCCTTGTTAAGGTAACGGAACGCTAATCTAAGGTTGCCAGACGCCCATATGCTGCCGCAGTTATCTGGTTGATGTGTGCCCTCGGAGACGTGCTTGGCGTTATACTCACTCCAAGGTCTTTCTCCTTTGCCGAGGTTTGTAGCCTTTGTCCGCCTAGCTTGTACTATGTCAGCGGTCTTCTTTGCCCTTCTCCGATCCTCATGACTTTGCATTTGGAGGGATTGAATTCGAGAAGCTAACTGCTAGACCAGATGTCGAGCTTGTCCAGGTCTGTTTGCAGCCCTGCCTGGTCCTCTTCCGATGTGATTCTCCTCATTATTTTCACATCATCCGCGAATAGAGACACTTCTGAGTCTATCCCGTCCGTCATGTCATTTACATATACCAGGAATAACACTGGTCCTAGGACTGACCCCTGCGGTACACCGCTCGTCACAGGCGCCCACTGTGATACCTCACCACGCACCATGACCCGTTGTTGCCTCCCTTTGAGGTATTCCCTGATCCATTCCAGTGCCCTTCCTGTTATACCTGCTTGTTCTTCCAACTTCTTTACTAATCTCATGTGAGGAACTGTGTCGAAGGCCTTCCTGCAGTCCAGGAAAATGCAATCAACCCACCCTTCTCTCTCCTGCCTTACCTCTGTTACTTTATCATAGAACTCTAGGAGGTTTGTTACACAGGATTTGCCTTCCCGGAATCCGTGCTGTCTGGTGTTTATTATCCTGTTCCGCTCAAGGTGTTCCACCATTCTTTTCCTGATGATTTTCTCCAAGACTTTGCACACTATACACGTAAGTGAAACTGGTCTATAGTTTAGTGCCTCTTTTCTGTCTCCTTTTTTAAAAATGGGGACTACGTTGGCCTTCTTCCATATCTCAGGTAGCTGCCCAGTTTCAAGGGATGTGTTGAATATTATGGTAAGTGGCACACTCAGTACCTCAGCTCCTTCCCGAAGAACCCACGGGGAGATATTGTCCGGACCCATCGCCTTTGAGGTATCAAGGTCACTGAGTAACTGCTTCACTTCCTTTTCAGTTGTGTGTATGCCCTCTAGCACTTGGTACATCCCTTGTTGGTGTGCGTGTGCGTGATTGTGTGTGTGTGTGTGTGTGTGTGTGTGTGTACTCACCTAGTTGTACTCACCTAGTTGTGGTTGCAGGGGTCGAGACATAGCTCCTGGCCCCGCCTCTTCACTGGCCGCTACTGGGTCACTCTCCCTGCGCCATGAGCTTTATCATACCTCTTCTTAAAGCTGTGTATGGAACCTGCCTCCACAACATCGCTTCCCAAGCTATTCCACTTCCCGACTACTCTGTGACTGAAGAAATACTTCCTAACATCCCTGTGATTCATCTGAGTCTTCAACTTCCAACTGTGTCCCCTTGTTGCTGTGTCCCATCTTTGGAACATTCTGTCTCTGTCAACCTTGTCAATTCCTCTCAGTATTTTATATGTCGTTATCATGTCCCCCCTATCTCTCCTGTCCTCCAGTGTCGTCAGGTCGATTTCCCTTAACCTCTCCTCGTAGGACATACCCCTTAGCTCCGGGACTAGTCTTGTTGCAAACCTTTGCACTTTCTCTAGCTTCTTTACGTGCTTGGATAAATGTGGGTTCCAAACTGGTGCTGCATACTCCAGTATGGGCCTAACGTACACAGTGTACAGGGTCCTGAACGATTCTTTATTAAGATGTTGGAATGCTGTTCTTAGGTTTGCTAGGCGCCCATATGCTGCAGCAGTTATTTGGTTGATGTGCGCCTCAGGAGATGTGCCTGGTGTTATACTCACCCCAAGATCTTTTCCTTGATTGAGGTTTGTAGTCTCTGGCCCCTAGACTGTACTCCGTCTGCAGTCTTCTTTGCCCTTCCCCAATCCTCATGACTTTGCACTTGGTTGGGTTGAACTCCAGGAGCCAATTGCTGGACCAGGCTTGCAGCCTGTCCAGATCCCTTTGTAGTTCTGCCTGGTCCTCTTCCGATTGAATTCTTCTCATCAACTTCACATCATCTGCAAACAGGGACACTTCGGAGTCTATTCCTTCCGTCATGTCGTTCACAAACACCAGAAACAGCACCGGTCCTAGGACTGACCCCTGAGGAACCCCACTCGTCACAGGCGCCCACTCTGACACCTCGCCATGGACCATGACTCGCTGCTGTCTTCCTGTGTGTGTGTGTGTATGAGGTAGAGAGAGAGAGAGAGCAGGTGAGGTCAAGGCCTCAGGCGCTGGGGTGGGTCTGTGATCTTCTCAGAGATAACAAAATGTACCTCGCCGGTCGTCTATGGACATTTGAACATAGTGGAACTTATATGGGTGTTGTGGATGAACTATTTTTTTATTGTAAACGAGAAAAAATGTCGTGATATGTAAAATTGAGGTTTGCTATTAAAACGTCTTAAAATTTGTTGAATTAGAGAGTTTTCTGAAGAAACAGTAAAAAAATATTGTGAGTTATAAGTGGAAAATCTTAAAGTGGGTATTAAAACGACTGAAAATTACCGTATTACCTGAAAACATGGAAAATGTATCTTTTTAGACTGTTACCTGAAATCTTAATTCGTGTTATGTTTTTCCTATGTTAATTTTAGTCAGTGACTTGACTTACCAGAAAATTGTATATGTATTGAAATGCATAATAAATGTATCTTTTTACTCTGTTAGCCGAAAATGTATATTAATAAATAAATAAATGACGAAAAATGTGTATTAGTGTTACCCTATGTCAGTGACGTCACACACTTTTAACATAATAAGGGTAAGATGCTTGATTGAACTTGTTGGTGACCCCGGTGATGATGTCACAGGGGTAAGATACATGAATGAACTTGTACTTAGAGAGAGAGGAAATACTGTGACGTCACACCACACCTGGGCTCGCTTGATTGAACTTGTCCTTTTAGCTCATTTTAACTTAAAGAGAGGAAATACTGTGATGACGTCACTGACCACCAAGAGGGTGTGGGCGGGAGATGGGGTGGGTGATCTTGATCCAAGGAATTGGAGCAGGGGTTTTGTGAATGTGGCTTTTTGATGAAATTCCAAAGTAGGTAAAACTCAAGTCTTAGTTCAATTTACTTAAAGAGAGACCCCATAGGGGGGGGGGAACTCAAATCTTGACCCAAGGAGATGGAGGTCTTGATCTGAGGAATTGGAAATCCCTGTAAAATTCGAAATTTTGGAAAAAGTAGGGAAAATTCGAAAAAAAAATCGAGAAGCGGGGGCGATCCGCAGCAGAAGGCGCTGCAGAAGGGCGTGGGGCCGGACGCGGCGGGGCGGGGGCGATCCACAGAAGGCGCTGCAGAATGCAGCTCAGGACGATCCGCAGAAGGCGCTGCAGAAGGCAGCAAGGGGCGCGGGTGGGGCGCAGGGCGCGGGCGGGCGGGCGCAGCGGGGGCGCGAGTGCGCAGGAGACTGCTCAGGGATGAGGAGCTCAGGGGGGGTTGAGGGGGGTGCGGGGCTGCTCAGAACGAGAGGGGAAAAAAATCCGGAGAGGGGTTTGAGGGGGGGTGCGGGGCTGCTCAGGAAAAAAAAAAAAGGGGACCGGAAGTGGGGGATGGACAGACCGGAAGTGGGGCGGGCTGACCGGAAGTGGGGGTTGGACCGGAAGTATCTACTTCCGAGCCATACAGGGACTTTACCCACTACTAATGCCTGATAATGTAAACACTAGAAAGGGTCAAATCGGCCACACAGCCAAAACGGCATCAAAAATTGTAATGAAAAGTGTCATACACTAAACCAACTAAATACACTAACCTAAAATACTACACATGACCTTACAAACAAACTGTCTTTATTGCTCCACTCCACAAGGAGAGTATATCACAAAACAATATGAGCATATATATCCCTGACAAAAAGATAAAGGAAACTTCCAACAAATAAAACATGTCATATCAAACATGGTAGTCATTTCTTAAAACCCCAATTATCCTACCCATATAACCCCCCCCCTAAGTGCCTAAAAGCACACATACCCTGGAAACCTAAACGATGCACTGTGAGCATCCCCTACACAACTTTTTATAACCAAAAGTACAATACATATAAATACAAGGCCCACAGGACCTATAACATAACATTGACATACTAAAAATGAAAGTTACAAAACCCCCATTACATCACAGTACCATACAAAACATCTCACCTAAACTTTACAATGTTATACCATCACATGAAAAACAAAATAGACACCACACTCACACACACGCCCAACATACATTCTAGGTCATGGGAACCTGTCGTACCAGTACTCATGAAAAACCCCTGGCTCCACACACAGGAGGCGCCTCCACACCGTGTTGATGCCCACGGAGCAAGTGTGCTGGCTGGTTTCCCCTGGTGGCCAGTGTTGACAACTTTATTTTCTCCAATATGGCGAAGACGTACAGAAGGAGAGTACATACTGTGTGCATAGAGGTGCTTGTTGGCGCTATTTATCCTTCAAATGCTGAAGTTCTCTTGCCAGCCATTCTCAGAGACACTTATGGAATTCCCACAACAGACATTTATGGGATTTCATTAAATGGAGCTACACGAGTGTTTGTGAAGTTCCTGACAAGTGGTGCCTACGAGAGGGTTGTTGATGTCTACCAGGAGAAGCGCATGGTCGTTTCAGAAGGTTTGGAGTTGAGATTAAGGGATGTGTGTCAGCAACTTTTACATGGATACGTATTTGGAATATCCCCTTTGAAGTGGATGCCATGGATGTGAGAGATGTTTTTAAGGCATATGGAGTGATCCACAGGGTACCTACGCTGGAATGCCTGAGGGATCTTACAGTTTAAAGATGTCTTTGAGGAGGTCAATCTCCTCGTATGTCCTAATGCCAGAATTTAGGACGCAAGTTTACGTGACATACGTGGGGCATGTACGGACGTGTCAGCTCTGTGGTCAGCCGGGGCATATAGCAGCAGTGTGTGAGAGACGTGGACCACGACCCCAGCAACAACGTGGCAGTATGGTGCAGGAGCATGGTGCCGAGGGCCCTTCAGGTGTGGCCCAGGAGGTGCATGGGTCATCTTCAGGGTACGTGGACGGTGGAGATAGAAGGTGGAGTGACGTGGTAGATGAAGCGGAGGTGGTGGTGGTCTCCTTGCCACCTGTGACGCAACCGGTGATGGTGGAAGACAGCAAGGTTGCTGTCGTGCAGGAGGAGGTGGACGATTTGGTGGGGTTGACGGGGCCTATGATGGAGGACCTGAGGATGATGCTTGACAGACCACTTTCTGTGGGAGAGGAGTCCGTGGTGAAGGACTACCCGGAGGTAACAGCAAGCCCGGGTGAAGTGCTGAGTGAGGATGTGAGTAAGGGTGCTTGTGGTGTGTGGTTGAGGCTGTGGTTCATAGGGAGGAAAATGATATGAATGAGGTGTCTGAAGAGGTCATGGAGGTGGCGGGGGAATCCCGCAAGAGATCAAGTGGCTCGGTGGAGGATGACGTGTTGACGCCGGGTCAGAGGACAGGTTAGAAAGTGTTCGCGGATGTGGTCAGGGGAGGGAAGGGGAGGGGTCAAGGGGAAGGTCTTGGACAAGGAGGGAGTAGGTCTCAGTGGGGGTGGGTCAGTGGTCAAAGCAGGAGTGTCAAGAGCGATGAAGCATAGAGGGAAACCACCGTTGAAGCCTTCAAGTGTATCAGTATGAATGTGAACGGCCTTAGGGCCGAGGTCAAGAGGATGTGGGTTGAACGGACTTTGTGGAGAGAAAGCATTGACATGTGTTTTCTCCAAGAACATAATTTTAGGTGTGGTGGGGATCTGAAGTTGCGGGGTTTTACTTTGTACACTGGTAGTTCTGAAAATTTCAAGGGAGGGGGATGTTGGTAGGTATTAGGGAGACCAGCCCTTTTCATCTGAGGTCGTGGGAAGAGGTGGGGAGCGGGAGGATTGTTAGGATTGATGGTGAATGGGGTGATATCCCGGTTAGCTTCATTGGTGTATATATGCCCGTGGTTAATGTACATAGTTTAAAGGGTGAGTTTGTGAGGGATTACTTAGTATATTCATTACAGGGACTCCCTGAGGTAACTGTGTTAGCAGGTGACTGGAACTGCATAATTAGGAAGTGTGATGTGGAACCGAGGGGTGCTGGATGTGTACTAGCAGAGCTGCGAGACTTACTGGGAGCGGTGGGGATTTGAGATGTGGTAGATGATAGGAATGTCATGGTGGAACATACGTTCATAAGGAGAGGATATGCAGCACGTTTAGATCGGGTGTATGTGTCCTCGCGTATAAATGTGGAAGAGGTGCGTAACATAGACATAGGGTTTTCAGATCATAGAGGTGTGGTGGCAGTATTAGGGTGGGTGGGTGTGGTTAAGTTTTATTCGGATCTGTGGAGGTTGAATGTAAGTTTGTTAAAACGGAAGGGGGATCATGAGGGTTTTGCGGTTTGGTGGGAGGGTTTATGGGGTGGAGGCAGGGAGATTAGGGATGTTGTGAAGTGGTGGAATACGACGGCAAAGGAGGCAATGAGAGGTTATTATAGGCGTGAAGGTGTGGAGGAGGCGGGATACAGGTATGGGTTACAGCGTTATTTGGAGGGGCGGTTAAGGGACTGTTACGGAGGGGGGGAGGGGGTGGGTGCCATCAGCAGGAAATAGCATACCTTAAGGGGAGATTACAGAATATACAGAATGATGTTTTTAAGGTGATAAGGGTATGTAGTCAATTAGAGGAGGTGTTATGGGGGGCTAGGCCCTCAGGCATGGTATTACGGAGGTTTCGGAAACGTAGAATGGGCATGACGCTGGCGGCGTTGATGGTGGAGGAGGATATGGGTGGGTATCATCAGGGTCAGGTGTTACGCACTACAGAGGGGATGTGTGCTTATGCAAGGTTATGGTTTCAGCATAAATTTGAGGGTAGGGAGAGGGATGAGGTTAGTAGGAGGATTGATTTGGAGGGAATCCAGGGGAGACTGGGAGAGAAGGATAGGAAGGTGTTAGGTGGGAGGATTACGGTAGATGAGATATAGCAGGCAGTGCAGGGGTTGAGGATGGGGAAGGCGCCTGGGGTGGATGGATTGCCTGGGGACTTCTATGTAGCTCATTGGGACGTATTGAAGGATGTTTTAGTGAAGGTGTTTAATCAGATGAAGGATAGGGGCAAAATGGAGGAAGTGCAGAGAACCGGGGTAGTGGTGTTGGTGCCGAAGGGTAGGGATAGTGATAGGTTGCAGGGGTATAGGGCTATAACATTGTTGTGCTCAGACTATAAGATATATGCCAAAATACTGGCAAATCGCATGAAACGGGTGTTGGAAAAGGTATTGGAGGTTGGCCAGTATGGGATACCTGGATGTAGCATTAGGACGGGGCATAGGAGAATTAGGAATTTCGTGGAACATAAGGAAGGGGGCGGAGTCCTAGGATTAGACTGGGAAACCACGTATGATAGTGTGGATAGGGAAATGTTGGTTCACATTTTATCAAAGCAGGGGTTTGGGGAGGAAGTTGTGGGGTGGGTTAGATCCTTATATGATGGGGCTTTACCAAGGGTACAAGGTAATGGGAAGTTAGGGGTTCAGGTGAGTTTAGAGAGGGGTTTGCAGCAGGGGTGCCCCCTGTCGCAGATTCTTTTTGGGTGTCTGCAGGACCCCTTTTATAGATTAGTTAGAGAAAGGGTATGGGACGGGGACGGGTGTGGAGGTTGTAAGACGGGCATAGTAGGATATGTAGATGACACGACCATATTGATAGGGAGTGGTGAAGGGTTAGATAATGTTAATAGGATTATTGGGGTATTTGGGGGGGCTACTGGCATGTGCATCAACAGGGCGAAATCAAAGTTATTGGAGGTAGGTTCATGGGTGGGAGGGCCGTTGGGGAGGAGGGAAGGGTGGATGTGTGTTAATAGTATTAAAATTTGCAGTGTTATCTTCAGTCATTGTAGTGATTTGGCGAGGGGATTAAATTCGGAGGAAGTGGTGAGTAAAGCAGCGCTTGTATGGTTAGGTGGTTTTAGTCTGGGTGAGGTCACATTGTTGCAGTGTGCAGTGGTGGTTAATGTTTTAATTTATAGTAAACTTTGGTTTGTGGCAACTGTATATCCTCTCCGGAAGTGTGATATAGGGCGCTTGCTTCAAGGGTTTATAGATATATTTGGAGTTATGGGAGGCACTGGTTGGCTCGTGAGGTTGTGACGGCTGGGGTGGGGGTGGGGTGTTTGGGGTTGATTCCATTGAGGAGTAGGCTTCAAAGTTTATTTGTTAAGCAGGAATTTTTGGTGGGAGGAAAGATAGGAGGCAGGAGGGTTGGTAAGGTCATGAGAGAGGTACGTAGGTGGTGGAAGGGTAGGGATTTGTTGCGGTGTGAGGATCTATTGAGGTATCTTTTAGTAGTTAGGGAGCCTGGGAGAGTGAAGGTGAGTAGGTTGGATAGAGTGGGGAAGAAGGGGTAGTGCAGGGGAAGGTATTTATCCAATGTATAATTGGAAGTTGGTGTGGTACTGGTTGAAGAGGCTGAGGGTACCGTCAAGGGTTCGAGAAACAGGGTATAGGTTTTTATTTGGAATTTTGGCATCTTGGGCACAATTGTGCCAGATGGGAATAATAAGGGAGGGTTCCGCCTGAAATGTGGTGGTCTCGGTTTCGTATCATGTAGTTTATTTTGCGAGGAGCTGGGTGGGGTTAGGAATGGTTTAGTGGAGTATTGAAAATTGTAGGGGCGGGGGGGTTTGTCGACCCTAAGAGCTTTAAGTATAGATGTGGGGGTTTGTCCTGAGGATGTACAACGGGCAGTAGCGTATTTGGTGGTAGAATTCATACATATTTCGTGGGGCATGAGAGAGGCCCCAGGTGACATCCTCATTAGAGCTTCGGTGGCAGGGTTTTACAGGACTCGGTGTCGTAATCAGGTGGTTTACTAAGGGAGATGGTGTAAGGCTTTTCCTCTGGGATATCGGAATCTTACTGTCGCGATTTTATTAGGGAAAGGGGAGGGTGCGGTAGTCCAGTGAGAGGGCTGGTCAGGGTAACTGGGGGGCGGGTTCAGAGTGTGTATGGCTGTATCTAATGGGTTTTTTTTATGGGGTGTCAGGGGATAGGTGGGTGGTTTGGTTTTTGATGCTTCATCGTTCAGGCAGTTTCTATGTGGTTGTCTGGCGGCGTTTTTAGAAATGTCTGTGGGTGTGGGGGAAACTCGGTAGTAGATGGGGGAGGTTCAGGGGTGTCAGGGGTATCTCACCTGTTCCTTACTGTGGGCGTCAACACGGTGTGGAGGCGCCTCCTGTGTGTGGAGCCAGGGGTTTTTCAGGAGTACTGGTAAGACAGGTTCCCATGACCTAGAATGTATGTTGGGCGTGTGTGTGAGTGTGGTGTCTGTTTTGTTTTTCATGTGATGGTATAACATTGTAAAGTTTAGGTGAGATGTATTGTATGGTACTGTGAGTAATGGGGTTTTGTAACTTTCATTTTTAGTATGTCAATGTTATGTTATAGGTCCTGTGGGCCTTGTATTTATATGTATTGTACATTTGGTTTTAAAAAGTTGTGTAGGGGATGCTCACAGTGCATCGTTTAGGTTTCCAGGGTAGGTGTGCTTTTAGGCACTTAGGGATGGGGGGGGGGTTAGATGGGTAAGATAATTGGGGTTTTAAGAAATGACTACCATGTTTGATATGACATGTTTTATTTGTTGGAAGTTTCCTTTATCTTTTGTCGAGGGTATATATGCTCATATTGTTTTGTGATATACCTCTTTGTGGAGTGGAGCAATAAAGACTGTTTGTTTGTAAGGTCATGTGTAGTATTTTAGGTTAGTGTATTTAGTTGGTTTAGTGTATGACACTTTTCATTACAATTTTTGATGCTGTTTTGGCTGTGTGGCCGATTTGGCCCTTTCTAGTGTTTACATTATCAGGCATTTAATACGATTTTTGTGTAATGTTGATGTTTAACCTCTTGTTATGAGGTAAGGTTATTGTACATAACCTGTTTTTAAATAAAAAAAAAAAAAAAATTATATCCTATTGTCCATAAAGTCAACCCCTCAATACATCAATGTGTCATCCGTCAACCCCATACTCACTCCCCCTATTCTTACCCCCACTGCTTTACCCCCCACTCAATCACTTGCTCTTTAACTTCCCCTCCCACATTCGCTGCCCGATCTTGGTCGCGAGCAGGTGTGCTGGCAAGGGTTTCTGGTGGACAGTGGCCACAACCTTTAGTTTCAAAATGGCGGCGACGTACCGGAGGCGGATAAACACTGTGTGTATTGAAGTGCTGGTTGGAGCTATCTACCTGTCATATGCAGAAGTATTATTGCCTACCATACTTCGAGACGCTTATGGAATACCCAGGGAAGATTTATATGGCGTATCGCTAAATGGAGCCA
>WNWK01025200.1:0-28810 GCA_009830355.1 Cherax destructor
ATAAGTTAGATTGGGTTAGATGAATTTTTTAAGTTAGGTTTGTTTAAAAAAATAAAATTTTTGCATAATTTTCAGTGAAGAAAATATATACGCAGTACTTTACCACGAAGCCAGCCCTCTTGTCGATGTCCACTGCATGTGGCCTGGGGTTCCGAGGTATGGGCTAACATCGTCTAGGTCCGACTAGGCGCCCATACTTATTTTGTGGTCTTTTATAGCAGAATTTACCTAAAAAATGTGTTAATTTTAGCTAGGTTAGGGGAGGTGTCCATGTTAGTTTTCCAAAAAAAAAAGCTTTATATCATTATTAATAAAAAAACATAGCAAATAAAAAATTTAAATTATATATATATATATATATATATATATATATATATATATATATATATATATATATTTTTTTGTATTTTGTCTTTAAAAAAATTTATAGAAAATATAGGGGGGGGTGGGAAAAAATTTTTAAAAGTTTCCGGGGAGAATTTTTGAGTTTTCCCTAAAAAAAAAGTTCATTCTTTTTTGGGGGATGGGGGTCCCGGACAGTTCCAAAGGGGGAAAACCCAATATATATATATATATATATATATATATATATATATATATATATATATATATATATATATATATATATATAAAAACATATATATCTTTTTTTTTCAACACGTGGGCCCGGCCCCCCCCGAGGGGGGGGGTTTGGGCCCAAAAAAAAAAAAAAAAAAGTTTCTTTTTACATTTAGTAATTTTTTCAGGGGGTTTTTAAAACCCCCCCCTTTTGCCCCCGGATTTTAGTCGACTTTTAGGACACGCAAGGGCCAAGGGGGGAAAATTTCTTTTCCCTTTTTCCCCCCATGGAGATAAGTGGGAATAAGAAAAAAGAACTATAAAAAAAATAGAAAAAACCCCCAGGGGGGTGTATATATATGTTTGCCCCCTTGAATGTTTTAGGGGGCCCCTAAATGAAAAAAAGAAGAAAAAGACTCCCCGAAATCTTGCATGTTTATGAGACAAAAAAAGCCCCCCAGCAATCCTACCATCATGAAAAAAAATTTCGGGCTTTTCGTTTTACACTTTTTTGGGGCGGACGGTAGTACCCCCCGGGTTGCTGACTACCAACCTACTATTTTTATAAATACCCACCCCTTTTTCCAAAAGAGGCGGCCAGACCACAGTTAAAAAACTGGCACGGGTAGGGGGCAGGCCAAAGGCCGGTTAGCCGGGGCTGGGGGGGCCCCCCCGGCTTCCCGTTTCCCCCTTTATAAATGTTTTTTTTTCTCACACTAAACAGCATGTTAAGTCATAAACCCTTTGCCCTTCACGTTCATGCACGCTTGCTGGAACTCCAACCCCCCGCACACCAAAACCCCTTTTTCCCCATTCTTCCATCCTTTCCTTGCACTACAGATTTATATGCCCTCTAAGTCATTCTGTTACAGTCTAAATGTCCGAATCACCTAAACAACTCACCCCCCTGGAAAAACTTTTTGAAGCCCCGAACCCCCCTTTCCCAACCCTTTGCTGGATTCACTGATTAATTCCCCAGCACAATTTCCCTGGGGCACGAAAAATCACCGCCTCCAGCCTTTCTTTGCTGCAACATTCACCACCCATGATTCACACCCCCAAAAAGAGCATTGGTACCCATACCCCCCCATTCCCCCCTTTTTTTCCATTGGGGGAAAGTTTTTTGGGTTTTGCAGACTTTTTAGTGCACCATTAAACTTTTTCCCCCCTCAATTATAAGGGTTCACCCCATCTTTCATAGACCCATCTGCTGACACATCCACTCTCAAATATCTGAATACATTCACCTCCCCCATACTTCTTCCCCCCCGTCTGATATACACAAATTTTCGCTTGTCTTATATTTTGGGAAGAAGAGCGTTGCTATTTGGGGCCCAAAAAGAAGTTTTACCTAATCGGCAAAAATATATATATATATATATATATATATATATATATATATATATATATATATATATATATATATATATATATATATAAACACAACACAAAGGGTTGCAACACTCCCATTCTTCCCCCCCCCTTAATAGTTTTTTCCAAACCCTAAATTCAATGAAAACCCTTTTTGGTTTTATGAAAACTTGGCTCATACCCTCTACCCTTCCAAATCCCCGGGGCAGTTGGGGTCCTGCTCTTTTTTATTTTTTTAAGAAAAATCTACCAAAATTACCAGCTATACTAAAGGTTTATTTCCTATAATAATTCCCTTGTGCCCCCTCCCCCTCTGTCAGTCCCTAAAATTTCCCATTCTCATAATTTATTAAAAAAAAGCATCAACTATTCCGAAACTATATCCCTACCGCTTTTAAAATTTTCTTAACCCATCAATTCCAGATACTTTCCCCTTTTTCATTCTATCCACAGCTTCATTCCTCCCCTACACAACATCTGGCTCTTCCAACTCCACCCCCACGAAACGCAGCTTAAAATTCCATCAACATTTCATTTCCCTCAGAATACCCCCATCTTCCGATACCTAATCCCCATGTAAAATTTCCCCTCTATTTTCGTCAAACATTCGTTACTAGTTTCTTAATTTTATTATTCCAAAATTTTTTTATTCTCAGAAAAATTTTTACAGTTTGTGATCCATTTCCTATTTGCTCCCCTTTTTTACATTCTTCCCCACTTTTTTAACCCCTTTTTTTTCCCTCCATTTCTCCTAATCCCCCCTTTTTAAGATGTTCTTTTTTTTTAAGAAAAAAAAATGCTCAACACTACACCAGCGATGAGCTTGCCAGATGAACGAAATTAAAATGGGGGATTTCCCCCCGACGGTGATGCTATTCCGATTTTTTGAAAATATTTCTTTTTTTCCTTCCCGGTCTTCCTGTACATTAAAAAAATAATAATAAAAATAAATATCTTTTTTCTAAAGTAAGCACAAGGTATATATTTCTGTGACATCAATGAATACATAATAGAAAGCTGCTTGTTATGCAGAGCATTTCGGGCAAATTAGGCGTTTTGTCCCAGGATGCGCCCCACACCAGTCGACTAACACCCAGGTAACCATTTTACTGATGGGTGAACATGGACAGCAGGTGTATTTTGGAAACAGTCCTAGTGTTTTCCAGCCGACGGGATCCCCGCCGACCTCAGCGGGGAGCTGAGTGTGATGGTTTATACGAATGATTTGAAACAACCAGTGAAGGGTTTCAAGGTTTAAAAAAGGGGATTTTTTTACGCAACAATACATACGTGAAATTGTTTTTGTATCCTTTATTAGCAGTCCAGTGTAAACCATAAGAATAATGATATACTGTAGGTGGTACAAGGAGTCGGTTGATGCAGAAAATCTTTCTTCAAAACTTTTTACTGATGCGATAACAGGGTTTATGTTCCCTCTTTTAAAAAATGGCAGACGCTGAAGAAAGACGACAAAGATAATTTAAAAAAAAAACATTTCAGCAGGAAAACTTTTTTTTTAGATTTTACCCAAAAGGCTTTACACCTACTTGGGTGAAAGTTTTTATGGTTTTTCTCTTAAGGAAAAAAATCTTCACCAGAACCTCATCCCAACACTGAGTGGGATTACTCCTGTGGATTACTCCATGTGGGGTTACCCCTCATCTGAGCAGAACAGTCGCTATAACACACTTCAGTATATAAAATGGCTTAGATACGCTGATAAAATATTTACAAGATGGAGAGATCTGTGGAAGTTTGGTCTTATTTAGGGAATAACGTAATTTAAAACGCGGAATACTTCCTTGGGTTTTCACGTTGACCTTAAATATTTTGAAACAAATTTTATCAGTTAAATTTCCATGGCAACAGGAGCCTACCCTTAAAAAAAAAATTTACATTTTTTACAATGAGGCAAGGTAAAAGATGGATGAAATAAGATAAAAAAAAAAAAAATTACTTAAGTTACCCTATAAATTAAGTAAAAGGTGAATAAAAATTTTGAAAGAAAAAAAAACGGGAAGGGGGGGAAACAAAAATGTTTAAAAAATCCCCGTTGGATTGTGATGATATTTCCAGAAAAAAAAAACTGGCAAAAAAAAAGTCAGTGAATAAGAAGAGAAAGCTCAAGTTACTTACATATAAAACAGAAGAATAACAAATTCATTGGGGGGGAAATTTTACTTTTTCCCCGAAACTGCAGTCAAAAAAAATAAATTATTTAATATGCCAAATTTCAACTTTGTTTTGATTATGTATACTGGATCAGTGATCGTTTTGGGCTTTTGGTACGTTTTCATCTTTTTTCTTTGGAGCATAAGCGACTTTGTTCTAAAAGAGAAGGTCCTTCACCCCCCCATTTAAAATTCACTGAATTCCCGAAAAGCAGCAAGGTGGCCTGCTGTTGTGATCCACCAAGGGCGAACTACTCCCCCTAACGTTTTTTTAATAACGCTTATTATACAATATAGAATGTCCGATTTTTAAGTTCCCCGAGCCACATGGGGGGAAAGCCAAATTTTATAACGAGGGAAAGGATAGGTGTCCAAGTCAGTGGGGGATAGGGGCTCCAGGCGACGGTGCCCCTTTTTCCCCCCAAAAAAGAAAACAGTGAAATAAATGTGTGACCGTGAAATAACTGGGAAGGGGTATACGCCAGGGCATCACACGAGTTTGGCAGTCTACGGCTGCACCCTGAGAGATTCCTAACCCCCGAGGCTTGGTCTGTGCCGGGCCCCGGTGGATCGGGCCCCACCCCGCAGGCTGTTACTTTGGCCGCACGTAACCCAACGTACTACATCGCAAGTACTCACGTATGCGAGGCGGGGGTCGTGTGAGTTCCAATTAACCCCGTTTTTGTAAAAAGGCCAACCCCCTGTAATAAAAAAAGGATATCAAGTACTCAATAACGAATAGCAACTGGTAATTTATAGTAGAACAGGGCGAGCAGACAGGTGTCTATTAGACTAGGAAGAAGGAAAAGCATAGAAGACATAAAATAGTAGGTGATTGTGGGTCAGGTCAGGTGGGTGTGGGTCAAGGCAGGTAAGGAGCACTGTTGACACGTGTCACAAAAGAAGGGGTCAGAGGAGACATGATAACGACATACAAAATACTGCGGGAATTGACAAGGTAGACAGTGACAGGATGTTCCAGTGAGGGAACACAGAAACAAGGGACACAACTGGAAGCTGAAGACTCAGATGAGTCAAAGGGATGTTAGGAAGCATTTCTTCAGCCACAGAGTAGTCAGGAAGTGAAATAGTCTAGAGAAAGATATAGTGGAGGCAGGAACCATACATAGTTTTAAGACAAGGTATGGTAAAGCTCATGGAGCGGGGAGAGCAGAGACCCAGTAGCGGACAGCAGAGGCGGGGCCAGGAGCTGAGTCTCGGACCCCTGCAACCACAATTAGGTGAGTACAATTGGTGAGTACCCCTCATACACCATAACACACAATCCCTCCCACTATTTTTCACACACTTAATAAACCCACAGTCATATAGTTCTACACACGCACACACAATACACACACACACACACACACACTTCACACCACATTTAGACCCACACGCAATTCCCACACATGTACAGACCCCCACACACTCCCCCATCCTCCCTCCACTGATCCCCCTTTTCTCTTTCACCTTCCTTCTTCTTCCCCTCTCCCTCTTCCATTCTCTCCCCTCTCTGCCTCTCCCTCCTCATCTCTCTCCCCATATTCTCCCTTCTTTCCCCTCCACCCTCTCTCCCATTTGCCACTGTCTCAAGCTTCCTCCTCTCCCTCCCTCCGCCCCACACATACTCAGACAAACACCCACAAACAACCACACAGAAATACATAAGTTTTCAATCTGTAGCAACCCAAAAAATGGGTTGCCAGAGAGCAGGACGGAAAAACAGGGGACTGGAGGATTAGTCTGGGGAAAAAAATTGGGTAGCAGAGCTCATGAAAGGGAACATGAGTGGGGAAGGAAGCTAGAAGAGCTTAGCATGAAAATAGAGGAGAGGATAGCTGCAGAGAGCAGGAAGTGAGAGATGCAAGTCACAGCAGCTGAGGCTTAGATTCAGAGATTAGAAGAGGAACTGAAAAATCTAAAACAGCCTAAAGAACTAAAGAGCATGTGGGAATGACATCAGAAACTGCTACCTCAGTCACAAACAAGGGGACTGAAGGGAATGAAGGAGTGAAACAGTATGCAGAGGCCCTATCAGACCATTGTGGAGCCCAAGAAAAAGAGGATCACATCAGGAACAATCGAGGGACTGTAGAAAATTAAAGACTAAGCTGTACGTAGAGGCCCTAACAGCCACAGCAGTGCCCAGGGAAAGCTGAGAAGGGAAAATGACAAACCACTGGGCCCAGGGACAACAGATAGTGAGGAGATTGAAGAAAGGAAAGCTGCAATGGATACAACTAAATCGAATCAAGGATACATAGGGATATGCTGTGGGAGAATGAAAGGAGAGATCAGTCTTTGTTTATGGGCTCCAGGAAGCTGAAAGGAAACTTACGGATCAAGAAGACAAGGGGAAAAAAGCGATTGAAAGCATCATGAAAGCAATAGAGAAGATGATATGACCCAGCTGGCAAAAAAAATTCTGAGAATAGGGGATCTTCAAGGCAGAAGCAGCTCGAAACAGAATCGTGCAGGAGAAAGCAAGACCAAGGGACATGTCGGCATCTGGAGGGTGTATCTCGACCATGACAGAACACGAGAAGAAAGGCAGAAACTGAAAGAGAGGGTACAAAGACGAAAGGAGGGAAGAGAAGTGAAGATGGAGATGGACAGGAGAACCCAGACTCAGGAGGAAGATCAAATACAACCTCCCTCAAACCATCTACAGAAACCCCCAACCAGGACATCCCCAATGCAACCAAACATTCTAACCCAAAACACGCATGCCATGCCAATTCCCCCATCCACCTCATTTCAAACTCCACCTCCACAGCAACTACCCATAGTTCCTCATGAGGTCTCCCTTTTTCCCAAACCCAATGTACCCCCAGACCACAGTTTTAGAAAATAAGTTGAAGGTTTGGTATACAAATGCAATGTGAGGAGTGGCATGAAAGAATCAAGGAGACATCTCCGACATAATAGCACTCACAGAAACGAAACTCACCAGGATGATAACAGATGCAATCTTTCCACCCGGTTATCAAATCCTGCAGAAAGATGGTGGGGGCAGAGGAGGAGGAGTTGCACTGCTCATTGAAAACCGATGGGGATTTGAGGAAATGGATGGAATGGGCGAAAGGGACTACATAGTAGGAACTATCCAGTCTGAGGGCCATAAGGTGGTAATTGCATAAGGTGGTAACCGCCACAGAATTGCAGGAGGTCAAGAGAAGAATAGAAGAGAGACAAGAGCAATGGTAGACACACTAGCCGAGGTGGCCAGAATAACTCACATGGGCAAAGCAAAGTTACTAGTTATGGGTGATTTCAATCACAAGGAGATTGATTAGGAAACCTGGGCCCCATGAGGTGCCGAAACATGGAGAGCCAAGATAATGGATGTGGTACTGGAAAACCTCATGCATCAACATCTTAGAATGCTACCAAAAGAGAGGTGAGGATGATCCAGCAAGACTGGACCTAGTATTCACCTTGAGTAGTTCGAATATCGAAGATTACGTACACGTACGTAAGGCAACTTGGAGCTAGTGGTCATGTGGTTCTGTGTTTTGATTACATAGTTGAGCTACAAGTGGAGAGGGTAGCAGGAATAGGACAGGAAAAACAAAACTACAAAAGGGAAACTCATAGGCATAAGGAACTTCCTGCAAGACGTTCAGTCGGAGAGAGAATTGGCAGGAAAACCAGTAAAAAAATGATTTTATGTGAAAAAAAAAGCAAAGGGGCAGAGGAGAAGTTTGTTCCCAAGGGAAACAAAATAATGGGAAGACCAGAACGAGTCCTTGGTTCACCCAAAAAGTGTAGGGAGCAAAATCTATATGCACTAGAGAATGGAAAAAGTACAGAAGCAAAGGACCCGGAAAATAAAGAGATTGGCCCAAAGGCCTGAAACGAATATGAAAAGAAGGAGGTCAGCGACAATACGAAAATGACATAGCATCGAAAGTCAAGTCTAACCCGAAGCTGTTGTATAGCCCATCAGGAGGAAAACAACAGTAAGGCCAGGTAATCAGGCTGAGGAAGGAAGGTGGAGAGTTCACAAGAAACGACCAAGAGGTATGTGAAGCTCAACATGGTTTAAAAGTATTTACAGTGGAAACAGGAAGGACCCCACTAAGTCAGAATAGGGGGGTGACCAACAAGGCCTACACCAACAAGTGCTGGATGAAATCCCCAACCGAGGAGGAAGTGAAGAACTGCTCCGTGGGTCTAGGAGGGAGCAGAGATGCTGTGTGTGATCCTAACAAAAATCTTTAACACATCCATTAAAAATGGGCACCTACCGGGTATGGAAGATGGCAAATAGTCCAATCTTTAAGAAAAAGGGGGACAGACACTAGGCAAAACTACAGACCTGCGTCACTGGCGTGTATAGTATGCAAAGTCATGGGAAGATCATCAGGAGGAGAGTGGTGGAGCACCTAGAAAAACACAAGCTTAAAACGACCAGCACGGTTTCAGGAAGGTAAATCCCGTGTCACAAACCTACTGGGTTTTTGGAAGGTAACGGAATAAGACATGAGACAGAGGGTGGGTAGACTGCATTTTTTGGGCTGCAAAAAAGGGTTTCGACACAGTTCCTCACAAAGGTCAATGCCAATGTAGCAGATCAGGCACGTATAACAGGAAAGACACCCAAAGGATCGAGAATATCGACAGGGGGGCAACAACTGGGTAGGTGGGCGCCGGGTTTTAGTGGGTTCCCGGGGGCAGTCCTAGGCCTGTTACTGATGAGTCAAAGTGATGTTTGGGAAATATTTCTTCAGTCATAGAGTTGCCGGAATGGAAAACCCAGAAAGTGACGTAGTGGGTCAGGAACCATACATAGTTTTAGACAGGTTTTTAAAGTTCATGGAGCAGGGGGAGAGAGGACCTGTAGCAATCAGTGAAAAGGCGGGCCGGGCTATGAATCGACCCTGCAACCCAAAAAGGCGAGAAAAAAAAACACCACACACACACACACACACAAGGAGCTGTGCTCGGCCCCCACAACCACATACAGGTGAGTAAAAAACAAAGACAGACAAACATAAGTCAGCAACTGGTTCTCACAGTCCCCTCATCAAAGGGCTACTCACATGTATGCACAATTTAAAACACACAAAATACAACCTTGGGGTGTAATATAAAATGAGGACATACAGACAGGAATACAGGTAATATCGCTCACGGAAGCAGGGGGGACTCGGGACAGGGGCTCAGGTTTTTTTAAAAGTGTAAAACACATTACACCGCTCTGCTAACTTTGTGAGTGTGTGTGTGTGTGTGTGTGTGTGTGTGTGTGTGTGTGTGTGTGTGTGTTTTTGTTTTTGTCTGTCTGTCTGTCTGTCTGTCTTTGTCTGTCTGTCTGTCTGTCTTTTTGTTTTTGGGTCGGGGTCGGTACCCAAAAATTAACTTCTTGCCCCACTTCTAGACTAACAATCGACCACCACGGATTTCAGCATCTGTCACTACCATACAGTATTTTCTCGGAATCATTATTTACAATTTGGCCCCGATCATCTTTCATTCATTCCACAATCTTTTTTTAACCCCATGACTAAAGAAGCATTTCCTACCATCTCTGGCACTCATCTTTTAGCTGCCCTGTATGACCCCCTGTCCCCCTTTCAAGCACTCCCTCTCTCACCTTCAAACTTCTTAATGCCTCTGAGTACCTTGTATGTCATGTCATTTTTCATCTGATCTTTTCTACTCTAGGTTCGTTAGGAACATTTTTTGAGCCTTTTCTCATGGAGAATCTTCCTCAATTACGGAACTAGTCTGGTTGCGAACCTTCGGACTTTCTCGTACTTCTGTACTTGCTGGTCATGGTATAGACACTAGGCTGGTACAGAATACACTAGGAAGAGACTGACTTACTGTGTGGTGTATAGTGCTCTTAACGAATTTTATTTAGGGTCCTAAAAACAATTCCTAAATAAGTGAGCCTTCAATATGCTGCTGATATAAAGCTGTTTCAGTATCCCTCAGGCAAGAATGTCAATATAATCTTCACTTCTCCGTCTTTTCTTCTCTGATTTTTAAGGTTGCTTTCATTCCAATCTGTACTGTGTCACAGGTCATTTTGCGCTCTCTCCAGTTACCACCACCATGCATGTGTTGGGGTTGAATTCCAGTAGCTAATTCTTTGACCATGCAAGCAATCCGTTTAAGTCATCTCGTTGTGTTGACCATACTTCTCTTCCATTTAAAATAATTTCATTATCCTTACGTCATTCGTGAAAAGCAATGGATGCGTAACTGTACTCACCTAGTTGTACTCACCTAGTTGTGGTTGCAGGGGTCGAGACATAGCTCCTCTGTGTGTGTGTGTGTGTGTGTGTGTGTGTGTGTGTGTGTGTGTGTGAGTTAAAGTTGGGTGAAAGGAATGTAGTGACGGTGTTAGAACGAAGGTATGCCCGTGGAATTACTTTCATGAACCATCGTTAAACCCTTAAGGGTCAAAAGTGCCTGGAAAACTGAGGGCAGGTAATCAAGTTTGTTGCCGAGAAAGGAAAGAGTAACTTCCTTTCCTTGCATCAAGACCTTGCACGAGCATTAAGACCCCTCTCTAGAATGTTGATCTAGGAAGAGCGGATTCCTTGTGATGAACTTGGTCACTAGGGTAGAGAAGTGAGCCAGTGTGTATTCATCTATTTGTACTCACTTATTTGAGGTTCGAAGGGTCGAGTCGTAGCTCCTGGCCCTGTCTCTTCTCTGGTCGCTACTAGGTCCCTCTATCCCTGCTCTCAGAGCCTTGTCGTACTTTTCCTTAAAGTTTTTATGGGTTCTGCCCCCCACTACATCATTCCCCAGATTGTTCCCTTTTAACAACTCTGTGACTAAAAAATACTTCCTAACATCCCTGTGTTTTTTGGAGTTTTCAATTTCTGTTTTCCCCAATTTGGGCTTTCCCATTTCTGAAGTATTCCCCCTTACCTTTAAATTTCCCTCACTGTATTTTATACGTCATTGTCATTCTTCACTCCCCTTCCTTTCATCCAATGTTGTGTGTGGTGAGTGTGTGTGTGGTGTGTGTTTTTTTCCTATTTGGGGTTGACATGTAAAAGCTGGTTTTTGTGGGGGAGAGAGATTTATTTTTTAAATTTATTTGCAAGTGTTAGCTGTAGGATGGCAGCCTGTCAAATGTTTGCAAACATGACAATCGACCCTCCCTAAAAGAAAGACAATTACAGAAAATATGTTTTCGGGGGCCTAGAGCAGCTGATAACATTGAGAACTGACTAGTGGAGACACCCCCAGCCTGAAAAAGAGAGACTGCCCCGAGGGTGATTACAGATGTGATTTTCTCAGGGGAATATCAAATAATGAAAAAAATTTTTTTTGGGGTCTAAAAGGACTGTCTTTTTTACATTTTCCTTATGGATAAATTCATTTGTAATGGCACTGTGTGACTTTTTGGGTTTTCGAGAGGGGAAGGGGTTTTAAAAGGGGAAATTTTTGTGGGGGAGTGAGCTTTGAGTTTTTTTCGGGTATTTCCATTTCCATTTATCTCTGGAAAATCTGGTGCAATCTCGGGAATCTCTGGAAATGTTTCTTTTTGGGAAGGGGAAAGTGAGGCAGGGGTTCATCCTATGCTATATCTCCTGATGGGGTCTGACATATGAATGTAAAGGGCTCTGAAGAAATTTTTTGAAGTTTCCAGCCTCTGTCTCCTTTTTTTGTATTTCGTATCATTCATTCCCCTTTTTTGATTTTCATGAGCCATCTGTCCCCTGGTTGGAAAACTGATGATTTCCTCGACCCCCCTGTTTACAGCCCCTCGATTTTGTTGACCTCTTGATCTAAGTGTCGATTCTAACTTTTTTTCTTTAGAAATTCTTTCAACAGACTTTCACCTACCTGCAGGTGCGCCATTCAGTGCTGTTCTGCTGGAACCACTTGAAACCTAGAGATTTCCTTCCTTATTCCCTCTTCGGTCACCTGGTCCGTTAATTTGACGAACACTCATAAAACTCCAGGTGATTCAACGTCTTGGCCCCCTAACATAATCCCCCAAAAAACCTTTCCCATCAAATTTACCTCAAGAAGTCGAAAGTACCTTTCTGATGACGAGCTGCGCTTAAGAGTCTACCAAAAACCCCCCAAACAAACGGATCTTCTCCCTTCTACTCGCCCCCGCCAAAAGACCAAAAAATCTCATCATAGACTTCCCCCTAACTGTTCTCCTTATCTGAAACAGAATTTTTTTTTCCCCAAACAAATCTTTTTTTCTTACAAACCTCGTCTTTTCGCGAGGAACTGCAGGCGTCTACCATTTCAACTCCCCTGGCAACACCCACTGAAAAGATACACAATCCCCCCTAACAATTTAAATATATCCCCAGCTTCTCCCCAACCCCCAGATTCCAATTATCCATCACTGCCTTCCAACCAAAAACATCCCATAAGGACACACCCAAAGTCAAAACCTAGGCGGGGTAAACCACCCCTTTTGAAAATACTGTGACAATTATACGTGGGCGAAACTTCAGCCCCCCCCGCCTCATGAGCACGATATGGTAGAAAAAAAAGCACTTGAAAAATGCCTGTACTTAACAGAACTCTCACAAGCACTTGATCGTTAAAACAGCAGGCTCATTGTCAAGGGGACACTCAGAGACCAGGATCCTCCACTCACCAAAATCAGATTCACATTTTCCCCCAACCTGCTCTGTCTGGAGCCTCAAAAGGAACTCAGATCACTCCACAAAAAAAATTGGGCCTTAGGGCGGCCTATTGTCATGCTGGTGGGGTTTTTTAAAATCCCCCGGATCAATCGTATACGGGTTTTTCCCCGGTTTTTTAAAAGCTAATAAAGGTTTTTTTAGCAACAAAATTGAATCTGCACCTCACTGCCCTTATTATTGATACAGTTTTGCTCATGCATTATTTCTTTTGTGGCCTGTAAACCCCAAACTTGGCAAACGTTGTCTTTAAAAATACTGCATTTGTTTCTGTTCCCATTCCTAATCTACTTGTAGAGGTGATATTCAATAACCTCCGGGGCCTTTTCCCCCTTTCATTTTAAAACTCCCTTTTCCCCTACCATTTCGTTTTATTCTCCTTATTATCTTTCGTCGTCCGCAAACGCGAAACATAAAACAAATCTCTCTAGCAAATTTGGTCATAGTAGGAACCTTTGGGACCTCCCCTCACTTCTCTTTTAACAAGTCTTCCCAGACCATCACTCCCTCTCCTTCCCACATTTTTCCCTTGATCCAGCATAAAAATTCCTTTTACCCTACCTGTGCTTATAGCCGGGGAACTAGCCTATTTTTGAAACTAACCTTTTCTTTTTTTGCTAATGAATTTTCTTGAAATTTCCCAAAACATCTTTTTCTTAAATGTTTTGTAATCTTAAAAAACTTTTTTTTTGAAATTAGGTTGGTTAGGCGAGTTTGGGGGGTGTTCTAGGTAATATATGTTACGTAGGTTAGGATGGATTTGGTTAGGTTGGGATAAAAAAACTTAATGGAATTTAGCCAAAAAGAAGAAAATTTAAAAAAAAAATGCAGGTGACGTTTGAAAACAAGGCGGCCGAGGGTGGAAATGTCCAATCTCTCGATTATCAGTTCGAAATAAGCTGCCCAACCCACCCCTCTTTTCCTGTTTAATCTGTCTTACATTGTCTTTGAATTCTAAAAAATAGTCAATAGGATTTGCTTTCCCTTGGGGGGGGAAAGTGAGCATCTACTGGGAAGTAGTTTTGTGATGGGAAGTAGTTTGTATATTGTATTTGTGGGAAGGGGTATGAAGGCAGTCGCCGGGGTCGTGGGCCCGTGTGTTTATTATCTATTAATAATTATATTTGATTTGTCTGGCTGTGTCGCTCTTGGTCTACTGTTCTACTAATTCCTTCTTTATTACCCTTATGTCGAAAAGAAATTTTTTTTTGTCTTTGTGCCTCATTTAAGTAATCTAAAACAGTTTTTATGTCTTTTTCTTGATAAAAAGCTGATTCTGGGTATCCCTAAAATATTTTGTATGTAGTGATCATATCCCTCGTGATTTTGTTCTTCCTTGACAGAATAAACTGCCAGTGATTCCCCTTCGAACTGTAATAACTTTTGGACGGTCTATACCTTCCGTTCCCCCAATTTTAAAAAAATATATTTTTGAAAAAATGTTTCTTTTAGAAAACCTATCTAAATTTTTTTCACATCTATTTAGTCGGAGGAAAATAATGAGACATATGAAAAAAATGCAAAAAAAAAACTATGACGATATCGTATATTTTTAAATATCGACCGGAAAAAAGACGCTCTTCCTGAAAGTTTATTTAAATGTCTCAACATCTCATAAAATTCCTTTTCAGTGAAATTCTTATGACCTAATGAAATGAATTTCCCCACATCATTCATGAGCCTGTTACCCCCCCCCCCATCACTTCCTGTTTATAAGATTGTTTTTATTGTTGTTATCCTGGCGCGATAACTGTTTCCTTATTTGCACCCCCTTTTTTTTACACCTTATTTGCACACCTTTTTGCACCCCTTTTTTCCCCACTACCTCTTGTCGCTGTTAACTCTCTTCATTTTCGACTTATTAATAAGAACTTGATTCTAAAAATACATCTTTATAAAATATACTTTTTAAGTAACCTGTATTATCACTTTAGTATATTTTAATTTTTCTTTATTTTTTTTGGTAATATATATATATATATATATATATATATATATATATATATATATATATATATATATATATATATATATATATACCTACCCCCCCTTTAGCCAAAGGGGGTGGAGCTGCCAGCCACAGGGAGACCCGAAGCCCCCAAAAATATGAAGACCTTCCCTCTTCTTCTTCATCCCAATAGGGTCGGAGCCCCATGGAGCATGGGGAATGTGCTCTAAAGTTTCTAAAGGAGGGGGGGGAAAAAAACTCAAAAAAAACCAAAGGACCACGGGCACCAGTTTCCCTCCGGACTCATGTTGCGACCCCGGGGAAAATGCCTCCATTTATTCTGGGCACGCGGCCCCTGCCGGGGGTTGGACGAAATTTGACATGTAGCTCTGAGTTTTATTTGGGTTTTTATATATATATATATATTTTTTTCGTGCCGATTAGGTAAAATTTGGGGGGTTTTGGTTTAAATAGCAACCCCTATCTTGCCATATAAGACAAGCGAAAATTTGTGTATGCAATAATTTCCCCCAAAAACATTCTGAACATAACAAAAAAATATATTTCATTGTGTTTGTTTATTATTAAATTAATTTAACGTATCTAAAAAATATTTATTGGGTTAGGCTAAATTAAATTGCGCTTGTTGTAATAAGGTTAGGTGGTTTTTTAAAGTTTCTTTGGGACAAAATTATAAATTCTTACATTAACATAAATTAAAAAAATATATATTTAAACTGTAAAGAAAATTTTAAAAAAGGGTTTAAATTTTTTGATGAGTTCTTGTTAATTGACCATTTTTCCCCAATCGGCCGCTTTATAGGATAAATAAGTATACAAGATATGATATGGGGGGTAATGACGTAGTTTGTTGGACTACTTTGGTAGAAAAAAAAAATGTTTTGTAGACTTGGGATGTACATTTTATAGGGGGGCCATGGATATATCAGATCATTTTTTTGTTGTAGCTACAGTGGGGAAAAGGTAGATGGGATAAAATGAAAATGGAAGGCAAAAAAAGGGTGAAGGTTTATAAACAAAAAGGGGGGGCTGGGTAAGACATAAACAACTGTTAGAGGACAGATGGGCTGGTGAGTATAGGCAGGGGGTAGAAGATGTAGGGGGAAAAAATTTAAGAATATAGTTTTTGTGTTCAGCAGAAGTTTGTGGTTATAGGAAAGTGGGGGGGGGAGAAAAAAGGGGCGATTGGTGGAGGGGATAATTAAAAGAGAGATTATGAGAAAAAAACTTAGCATATGAGGGGTTTTTTAAAAAAGTAAAGTGATGTAAGGGGGGAGGAGTATATGGAGAGAAAAAAGAGGTTAAGGGGGGTGGTGAATCAAAGTAAAAGGGGCAAATAGATAGTGGGGGAGATTTATAAAAAATTTTGTTAAAATAAAAAAAAATTTTGGGGTGAGTTAATAAGGAAAGTTTGGGGAACAAATGGATTTGGGGTTTAAAAAAAAGGGAGAGGGGAGTTAAAACGGGGATTTAAAGGGGAAAGGGGAAAAATGGGGGAAAAATTTTTTTGGGGAATTGTTAAATGTTGTGAAGATAGGGGCTGTGATTTCGTGAATAGGCAAGGGGGAATAAAATCTTATGGGGAGTGGGGGGGAAGGGTGGTGGGGCAGTGGGAAGAATAAAGGGGGGGGAAAACAGCTGGGATTGATGGGATAAAGATATAAATGATAAAATTGGTTGAGGATATAGTTTTGGGGGGTTTAAAGTTTTTTTATTTAATAAATGTATGGAAAAAGGGAATCCTTTAGGGTTTTGGGAGAAAAAATTTTATAGTTCCTTTGTATGGGCAAAGGGGACAAAAAAGGTAAAAATTTTAGGGGGTAAGTCTGTTGAGTATACCTTTGGAAAAAAATATTGGGAAAGTTTTTTTGAAAGAATTAAAGTAAGACGGGGGGGAAAAGGGGGGCAGATGAAAAAGGAGGGGTTTAGGAAGGTAGTGGGTGTGTAGACCCCAAAAATTTGCAGTGAAACATATGGTGAACAATATTTAGATAAAGTAAAAGGGTTTTTTTTTATTTATGGATTTTGGGAAAAAAGGGGGTTATGGGGGGGATAGGAAAACAATGTGGCAGATGTTGCAAATGTATGGGAAAAGGAGGTAGGGTTTTGAAAGCGTGAAAGTCTTTACGAGGGTAGTGAGGCTCAGGTTAGAGTATGTAGGCGGCCAAAAATTTTTTTCCCCCTAAAAAAAAGGGGTTGACAGGGATGTGTGATGTCACCATGGATGTTCAAAATATTTATAGATGGAGTTCTAAGAAAAATGAATGCTCGGGGGTTGGCAAGAGGTTGGGGGGAAAAAAAAAAAATCTAACACAAAATGGGGTTGTCACAGCGCTTTTTTCTGATGACACTGTGCTTTTTTTTGGGGTTCTGGGGAAAATTTCAAAAGGGTTTGGGGGATGAGTTTGGTAGGGTATGTAAAAAAAGGAAATTAAAAGTGAATATAGGGGAAAAAAATAAGGTGATGAGGGTAGAAAATTAGGGGAAAGGAAGTTGGGTTTTAGATTTGGGGAGTATGGAGGAGGGGAATGTATTCAGATTTTGGGAGTGGACATGTCAGAGATGGGTCTATGAAAAATGAGGTAAATCCTTTTTAAATTTACGAGGGCAAAAAGGGGAGTGGGGCACTGGGAGTTTGTAGACAAAGAAATTTTCCCCAAAAAAACAAAAAGGGGAAAGTTAAGTATAATTAAACTAAAGCTCTTGTTTGGGTGTGGGGCCCCCGGGTTTTGAATGTTGCAACAAAAAGAAGGCTGGAGGCAGTGGAGATTTTTATGTCTGGGGCAATTGGGGTGTGAAAAATAATGAAGACGATCCAGTATGAAGATTAAGGGTGGGTGGGATTCCCCAAAAAAATTTTGCCCGATGCTGAGGAGGGGGTTTTTGATATGGTTTGGGCATGTAAAAGGCTGGGAAAGAAATGAATGACCCCTTGGGGAGGAAAATATCTATAGTTTAGGGAAGGTGGGGGGGGGTCGGCCTCGGGGAAAGGGTTTGGGGGGGGGGGGTTTTTTGGGGAGGGGTTGGGCTTCCAGCAAGCGTGCGTAGGTGTTAGGGGGAAATGGAACAAATGTTTTTTTGAACTTGACGTGCTGTTGGAGGTTTAAACTAGGCATTTATGAAAAAGGGGTTCACAAAACCCCGGCCCATTTATTCCTGGGGATGGAAAAGTGCCGGCACTCTGAAGGAGGGGTGTTAATGTTTCAGGTTTTTTAACTGAAATGTAAGCATGCCTCAGGCAAGACAGTAATGGAGTGAATGGTATGAAAATTTTTTTTTTTTGGGCCACCAAAAAAATATTATATCTATCGAATGTCTTGGATTACGGTACAACACCCAGCTCTGCTGGGTGCGTGATTCTTTAGGTTGAATGGTCCCGGGGTTTTGAGCATCATGGAATTTTCGCTAAAATGGGGGGCTAAAAAACAGGGGTTGTAACTCGGCTAGTCCTTTTTTACTGATTAAATACTTGTTCGTGGTTCAAAAATATATGGTGACGCCCCTGGGGAATCTATCGTCCTGCCAAGTGGGGCAAACCGGGAACCTGTAATTGTTTTACATGATGGTAGGATTGCTGGTGTCTTTTTTCGTCCTAAACATGCAAATTTAGGACGTCTTGTTACTTCTTTACACTTAGGTCACCTTCAAATGTATGTACAAACATATATAAAACATCCCCAGTGTTTTTTCATTTTTTTAGTTCTTGTTCTTTTTTCCCTTTATGTCCATTTGGGAAAAATTTTCCTCTGTGCCATGCTTGTCGTAAAGTCGACAAAAATTTGGGGCTGGGGGTAAACCCCCCTTTTGCTTGTTTGTTTTTTTATTATATATATATATATATATATATATATATATATATATATATATATATATATATATATATATATATATAATAAAAATTTTAATATATATAAAAAAACTCGGGGATTTCCCTCCAAACAGTTCCCATTTCGGCCATGGGAACACGCCTCGCCCCTAAGACCCTTCATTGAGGGCTCTGTCCTTGCGCCCTATTCCCGGAAAACTTATTTGCGGCGATGGAAGCCGACCAATATGGTCTTTGGTCTTAACGTTCAAAAACCCAAAAGGGTTGGGATAAAAACCAAGAAGTCAACGCATCATAAAAAAACCCCTTCCAGCTGGATGCCCGCCGGGGGAGCCTCGATCATGAGCCAACAAGCCCCCCCAGCAAACCGCCCAGGGGATCACCATCTATCCGGAAGAAGGGCCTTTTCATGGGACTATACCTGTGTGTCGACACTGGCTGACACCTACATCCTCACGTGTCGGGCGACGGGGGGGACTGCTGACCACAGAGAGGGTAAATTCGGCAAGTGGGACATAACCAAAATATCAATTTGTCCCAGTAGGATAGAACCGGGTCAGGGGAAAAAAGCAACACGTTTCCCAAAAAATGGGGCCCGGGGCTCTGACACCACCGGAAAACAAGGGGACTTTCATGTTCCAGGGCCCCAGGGGGCCATCCTGGAAAGCATCTGCATACTGGGCTCGCGTCCGGCCGGGGGGGCTGGGGGATTCATAATATTTGATATATTGTAGCAATGTATTCATGTTCATGTTTTCTATCAATGCATTCTGTCTATTAAAAAAGCACTTATATATATATATATATATATATATATGAAAAATTTATGGGAAAAATTCCCCCCTTATAATGGGTTTTCCCCTTGGAATTCCCTATTTTATAGGGTTTCAATTTTTTGATATCACCTGTTTCTGTATTTTTTCATATTATATATTATATATTTTATATATATTTATATATATTTTTTAAAATATATATATATATATATATATATATATATATATATATATATATATATATATATATATAGTCTGTCTTTCATCGCTGTTCGGGGCTAAAAACTCTTTAAAAATTTCCAAATACCACATTTTCTGAAAAAATTTGTTGGCGGTGTCCAATCGCCATATACCTGGACCCTAAAAATTACGGCAGACTCCCACGTAAAATCCGGTTTTAACGCCCCCCTAATGCTTGTTTCCGTCAGTGAACTGCTAATTGGGCGACTTAATTAATTGAGATCCCTAACAACCCTCTGCCACTGCTCATGACAGGGGGTGAAAAAGGACGGTTTCTTGTAAAATACGGAACGACCTGGTGGTTAGAATGTTGGGGAGTTTTTGCAACCGTCTGGGTGGTAATTTGGCTTGGTTGTTCTAAACCTTTTTTAAAAAAAGTATCTTTGATGCAAATAAACGCTTTTTGATTCACGGGATTAAAAATACCCCATCCTTCCTATGAGTAAAAATTATTTATTCCGCCACGGACGCTTTTACCAGTTTAACAATAATTATAATTTGTTTAATAGTAACAAAATAAAAAATAATAGTAAAAAATACTAAATCAATAGTACATGAATGATACTAGTTTGGTTGACCTTTTTGACTCCATCGTTAAAACTCGTCCTCCCCTTTAAAGACGGGGAAAAGGGGAAGTCTTATTCTTGTTTTTATTCAAAGACCTGGAGCTAATTTTCTCAGTTCTTAGATCAAACCTGATTACTTTTTTTTTGCCAGGCACTGTACTCCTTCATGTGCAGATTCCCATGAATAAATAAAAAAAAAGAGGTTGACCTCGTGAGTGTTGGCGCGATACGACCTTTTCCCCGTGTTTTTTTGTGGGCAGTTGATCTCTCCCTTCGCCTTTCTTTTTATATCCTGCAGTGTATACTATGCCTGTATAACTTACGGGCTGAATATTATCTCTCTGTTTTCTGTTATCACGTCTTTTGATGTATATTTGGAGGAGGAGACTGCGAAGTCGAATTTAGAAGACAAATTTTAGACCGGAAGAAACTGAACGATACAAATATCCACCCGAAGAACCACAAGTAACATTATACCAACTTATCTACCCATCAGTAGTGATGAGTCAGGGATGATTAGAGGAAACCAACTTACCTGCCAACAGTAATGAGTGAAGTCGTCAGCTTACCTACCTACCAACAGAAAGGCACTAACTTACCTACCCATCAACAGTAATGAATGTGCGCACTAACTTACCTACCTACCCATCAACAGTAACGAGTAGAGGCATCAACTTACCTACCCATCAACAGTAACGAGTAGAGGCATCAACTTACCTACCCACCAACCGTACACCAACTTGGGAATATTTTTTTTTCATATTGCTTGGCCTGCATTTTATGCAGCTACTGTTGATGTCTTGTATACGGCCATTGACGCCTCCGGAGCAACTGATGCCATCACCGGAGCAGTATGATAATTTACTTTTTCTAGCCCGCCTTGCTGTAAATTAGTTACTGAGTGAAAGCTGATTCCTGTGGGTCGCATCCTGGAGTAAGCTCAGGTAGGATAACGGTTTTATTCTGTAAACACAAAGGTCATAGACCTGGTCATAGAACAGTCCCACACTCACACAGCGCATCAAAATGCCAAAAAAAACCTTTTGCCATTCACTCTGACCTATTATACACAGTATTAACAATTAAATGAGGACACATACAACAGTTAGGAATCTTTTTCTGTCAAAACAATTCGCCAATTCGTCAGACTTCTTCAGTCGCAGTGGGTATGCGAGTTAAATACAGGAGATAACACAAGTAGTGGAGAGGTAAATAAGAGGGAGGAGCCCAGAAGTGGAAGCAATAAAATATCTGAAGAACATCCAACTCTTGCACATGTCTTTGCTCACTTACAAACATGCTTGGTGGATGATCAAGCTCCACCTTCTTAAAACTTTCACACTTTCCTTCATCCGACATCCCTGCACTTTCTTTTGTCAGTCCCAGATATGGGGATTTATGGGATTCAACATGCCAGGATTTCTCCAAATCGCTACTACTACACCATAACATGTCGATCAGGTGACGACACCACCCTACTCTGTCTATTATATGCTCTGCTTTCCTTTTCTCTGTATGGAATTCAAAAAGCCTAAGTGTTGTTTAAATGTCTTTATTTCACACACCCCATGATTAATTTATTTTGCCTCTTACTTCTATTGACTAAACGATCTTCACAGTTCGATCCTTCACTTCAAACCACACACCATCATTAAGTTTCTTCCTCTTTATTACTTCCATAAATCCCAAACAAGACATCATCAGCGTCCAGCCTCCTTAGCTGATTTACAAACAATCCTTAAATAAGTAAATGTTGTTTGATACCTTAATGAATTTAGAAAAAAAGTATATAAGAAGATGGATATTGGGATCGATGTGGCTGGCGTTTATATGTGTGAAAAGGTGGGAAAAGTCGTGTTTTCTCTAAATGTTAAAAAAGGTAGAGAGAAGTGTTTATCACAAGTGTTTTCCATAGCTCTTGTGGGGACAGATATAATTTCATCGTCAATTATCAATTAATTCTTCCGTCTCTCCTTCCCTGTAGTAACGTTATGCCTTGAATTGCTATTAGAAGAAGGTGTAATTATATCACATTATATGAATAGAACGGTCACCATCCCTCTCCCCACCATCATCCCTCAGTAGTCACCATCCCTCTCCCCGCCATCATCCCTCCGTAGTCACCATCCCTCTCCCCACCATCATCCCTCAGTAGTCACCATCCCTCTCCCCACCATCATCCCTCAGTAGTCACCATCCCTCTCCCCACCATCATCCCTCAGTAGTCACCATCCCTCTCCCCACCATCATCCCTCAGTAGTCACCATCCCTCTCCTCACCATCATCCCTCAGTAGTCACCAGGGCTCTTAACGGGTCTTTATTGCCTTCATGTTGTCTCAGAATTCTTCGTCCTGAATATGATCACTGTGTCCAAACACAGCTTAAATAATAACCATAATGAACAAAACTAGAGATACTTGAACACTTAATTAATCCCATCTGAGAAGTAGTCAAGACAACAGCAAGAAACCAGCGTCTAAATAAACAATTACTTTATTCTGTTACGGTTAATTCTGTAATTTTCCTTGTTAAATAATAATAATAATAATATTATTATTATTATAGTAGTTACGGTTAAGGAGGAACACAGAAGGGTCATAAAGCGCCTTAGCAAAAGAAATTAATCAGATTTAATCCAAGGAAAGGAAGGGTAACTCCAGTTTCTTCTATTGAGAGTACTTTATCAGCATCCATGATCACCCCCAGGTCTCCCTCAATCCTTACCTTGCCTTTCTTTATCTTACCTTGGAAAGGTAGGCTAAACATGATCTTACTCAACTTGTTCTTAAAAATCCTTGGAACAAATCTGAGTCCTCTGTCATCTACCAACTCTCAGCCTCTGTCACTCACTGAGACTTTCATCCCACTTCTCTGACCACTCTTTCATCAATACCTTCACCGCATTTTCACTGACGACTTCACCGTACTTTCACTGGCAACTTCACCGCACTTTCACTGACAACTTCACACGCTTATTGACACTTGCATCACACTTTCATTGTCAGTTTCACAATCAAAGTGTTCAACCACGAACACAGTGAGTGACCTTGAGTCAAGGGATCAACACTCTACCCTCAGTCGTCACTCATATTCACCACTATGACGTCACTAGTGTTCCTAGTCTTCAGTCATATTCATCTCTATCCACACCCTACCCTTGGTCTTCAGTTTCCAGTCATATTCATTACTCAGTGCTCCTAGTCTTTGGCCACATTCACTCTAGTCTTAGTCATATTCATCATTATTATTATTATTATTATGATCAAGGGGAGCACTAAACCCGTAGGATTATGCAGCGCCTGTGGAGGGGGGATGTGGAAGGTATTCAGGCTTAATTCAGGGAACTGGAGCACAGATCCAATTCCCTAGATCAAGAGCCCCTCACCAGCATCAAGGAACCTCCCTTGAGGGGTCATATTCATCAAACCTACTTCATTCTATATTCATTCTTCAGTCATTCACCATTGCCGTGTTCTCGGATCCTGACGTAATCACCACTGCCTACCATTATCATGGCCACTGTTATTATTATTATAATCAAATAGAAGCGCTAAACCACAGGGGTTATACATTATTATTATAATCAAATAGAAGCGCTAAACCACAGGGGTTATACAGCCAGGGGTTATACAGCATCCTGGCCACTGGCATATCATTAAACTACCTACTATACCCATCCAGTCTGGCCACTGGTATATCATTAAGACACTACCTACTATACCCATCCAGTCTGGCCACTGGTATAGTATCATTAAGACACTACCTACTATACCCATCCTGTGAAGGTTGTCGCCAATCTTCTCAGGAAAAGAATAATAGAAAAAGACTAATAACAAGAAAAATAAACACTTTATTTTAATAGAATGCAATTGAAATAATAAATACGAAAATATGATTAGAATAAACCTATATTAAGAAAAATGAAAAATGAAAAAAAAAAAAATGTATATGATTCAAAGCTAAATATTTACAGCTGTGGACGTATCACTGAAGCAATGAATCTTAAGAGAGAACTCCGTGGTGGTGGTAGTAGTAGTGTTGTTGTTGTTGTTGTTGCCTCAAGTTTTACCACAAATCCAACAGTCTTCCAAAACTGTTACAATGTCACATATGATGTAAGGGACTTAGTTGAAAGTTGGCTTCTAGTGACGTCCAGTTGCCTGATGTTTATATTGTCCTGGGGTACTACTGGTGTTAATGCAGAAATCGTGTTCGTTGCTCTGTTTCTCAATAGTTGAGTACACCGGCCACCCACTCAGCCTTGAATCCGATGATCCGAGCGGACACAGAGGACTGTGAAGGAAACCACAATAATTACTCACCACTCTAGCATTAATTTACATAGTAGGCATAAGGCTTTTAAAAGAAATGGCGAACTGTAATAATTTACTCCACCAAACCAAGGCAGGACATAGCAGAAGTGAAAAGTTTTAAACATGAGTGAAGCTCCAAAAAAAGAGGAAGCTTTACACATATAATAATGAAGATACGAGAAGTACTTACAGTGGGATCGAGCGGGGCCCGTCAAGTGATCTCAACCGGCAGCCGAAGCCTAGCATTACACCTCTCACCGGGTGAAAAAGGGGGGGGGGGTATAGCAGCAGCGAGACACTCACCCCCACCTTAACCAGCAAACTACCACTCAACCATCACTCTACATACCTTCACACTTTCATCACTCCTATCTATGGACTTTTCCCTCACACTCCCCCATACCAAGACTGCTAGTCAAGGAATAGAAGTAGAAATTATGAGGTAAAAGTCCCAAAAAAAAAATGAAAGTCGCATAAGTACAAATATTCTACTGACTGTCACGACTTAACCAGTCAGAGAAATAATTAGATGAACCATTGATATACCCTATATGAAACTTTAAAGCCTGGAGTGCCAATGTCTACCTCAAGAGGCGACTGTTGGTTCCCTTAAAAGTTTCTAGGTATACCAATGGTTTATGATCTGTTTCAAGAATGAATTCTTTCCCCAGTAAATAGAACTTAAGTTATGGGTATTTCGTTTCCGGTGGAGGGAATTTATAGGCTCAGAAGTACCAGAAATAGAATCGTGGAGATGAGGTGTAGTAAGCCATTGACACCTGTTGCACGACCCATACTTCTTTGACACCTGTGTGTACATATGTCCAGAAATACGTATGCCTGATTTTATGCCACATCTTACGATGGGCCCAGTGTTCGGTCACTGGCAGGTCATGAGCCATTTGGAGAATTGACTCTCGGCATTGGTCGGGAATGACTAGGAGGGAATAATCTACTGTAAGAGAATTAGGTTTCAACACAGATTTATATAAGATCCTGTCACGATATTCAAACTTATGTGACGAGTATCTTCCTTGGATAACTGTATTATTTACAGCATGACTATGGCAATACCGAAGTGAAGGGCAAGTCTGCTGTAAATTGATAAAGTCATCTTTGGACCCAAGATCTGTGGCAATTAAAGGATCATTAGAAGGTGAAGTCTGAACTTTAGTCTTTACTTTACTTTGAACAGATGGTATATGGTTGGAGGTGGCAACCTTACTGTCATCTACTGAGTGAACAGGTGATCCTGCCATCTCGATTCCGAGTGCAGTATCATCTGTTTCAACTTTTAAATGATTACCATGAGA
The DNA here is from genome assembly GCA_009830355.1 of Cherax destructor. Classification (NCBI taxonomy): domain Eukaryota; kingdom Metazoa; phylum Arthropoda; class Malacostraca; order Decapoda; family Parastacidae; genus Cherax; species Cherax destructor. The sequence continues at coordinate 25,744 of WNWK01025200.1, forward strand.
TAAGGGAGATTTAGCAATAGGACTGATAAGGAGCTTATCTACCTTGGGAGGAGGCTGAGTTGAAAAACTTGCATCTATGCGAGGTGACGAAAGATCGCTCTTCCAAGGAGGAATGGCACCTTTAACGTTACCTATTATTATAGAGCAAGTTGTGATGGGAGCTAGTACCGCATTAGTCCAACTGGTAAACCATTTGGACCTGATGTAACACCGCATGGTAGGAAACGTGTCTGTACGGCCCAAGTAATCTGAAAGAGTTGTGGAGGCATGTGTGGGTTTGAGATTAGGGAACAGTTTATCTGAAATGACTATACAAGTGCATCCAGTGTCTCTTAATATCTTAGATACCTTTAAGACCATTAACGGTTCCTGAACAGAAGGGAGCTTGTTCATTACCTTCTTTGACGCATCTACCCACCTTGTGAACTATCTTAGAAGGGCAATCGGAGCGTTTATGTCCTTTTCCACCACATACATGACAAACTGGGATAAATGATTTTTGTTCTCCCTCTACACGAGACTTAACCTTTGGTTCAGGTGAACCATTGCCCTTAGGGATCGACCCCTTCAGGCCCTTATAGGAATTATGGGCTTCCGCATACAAGTCAGCAGCTTCAGCAACTTCCGCAGCCGTAATCAGATTACGTTCTCTAATGAAGGTTCGTATTTGGGGCAGAGCCGTCAGGAACTGGTCGGCAACCATGAAATCTCTAAGAGATTCATAAGTGTGATCAATTCCTGCACTGTCTATCCAAAATCAAACAACCGAAAGAGAGTAATCTGTAACTGCTGGAAATTCTGACCGTGTTGTAATGCGGCATACCTGAAATCCTTCCTATAAGAGTTAGTGGTTTTCTGGTAGGCTTTAAGAATTGCCTTCTTTCAACAGATTATAGTCACAAATGATATCATGTGACAAAGTTGCATAAATGTTCAAAGCTGTCCCTGAAAATAACATTCCCAGCCTAGTAGCCCACGAATCAAATGGCCATTCACAGAGGGAAGCCGTATTTTCAAATCTGATAATATAAGAAGTTATGTCTTCCCCCTCTGTGAAGGGTGGTAAGTTGGGGGTTGGGGTATATGAAGGAGTGGGACGCTCTACTACGCCCTCATTTAATTGTTGTTGGGTAAGACCTAGTTTCCTATTCTCTAAGTCTAGACGAGCTTTCTCTACTTCACGATCTTTCTCTTTTTCTCTTTCCTCATGTTCTCTAGCTTTTGCTCTTTCTTCTAATTCTTTCTCTAGAGTGCGTGCATCACGTTCTCTAGCTTGTTGTTCTCGTACTTGTGCTCTTTCTTCACGATCAAGCCTATCACGTTCTTTTTCTTCTAGTTCTCTTTCTAACTGTCTCTCTTGTCTTTCTCTTTCAATTTTTTCTTTCTCCTTTCTCTCTTCTCTCTCAATTCTCTCTCCTTTTTCTCTTCCTAACTGTCTCTTGTTTCTCTTTCAATTTTTTTTCTTTCTCTCTTCTCTCTCAATTCTCTCTCTCTCTCCTTTTTCTCTTCTTGTTCCCTTTCTAACTGTCTCTCTTGTTTCTCTCGATCTCTTTCTAACTGTCTCTCTTGTTTCTCTCGATCTCTTTCTAACTGTCTCTCTTGTTTCTCTCGATCTCTTTCTAACTGTCCTCTTGTTTCTCTCGGGTCTCTTTCTAACTGTCTCTCTTGTTTCTCTCGATCTCTTTCTAACTGTCTCTCTTGTTTCTCTTCTCGATCTCTTTCTAACTGTCTCTCTTGTTTCTCTTCTCGATCTCTTTCTAACTGTCTCTCTTGTTTCTCTTCTCGATCTCTTTCTAACTGTCTCTCTTGTTTCTCTTCTCGATCTCTTTCTAACTGTCTCTCTTGTTTCTCTGATCTCTTTCCCAACTGTCTCTCTTGTTTCTCTCGATCTCTTTCTAATTCTTCTTGTTTCCCCCTTTTTAATTTTTCTTTTTTTCCCCGTTTTTTCCTTTTTTTTTCTGTCTCTTTCTAACTGTCTCTCTTGTTTCTCTCGATTTTTTTCTAACTGTTTCTTTTTTCCCCCCATCTTTTCCTTTTTCTCTTGTTTTCCCCCGTCTCTTTTTTTTTCTCTTTTTTTCTGACCCTTTTTAACTGTTTTTTTTTCCCTCTCCCCTTTTTTCTTTTTTCCGTCTCTCTTGTTTTTTCCATTCTTTTTTAACCCTTTTTTTTCTGTTTTTCTCCTCCTTTTTTTTCTTTTCTTTTTTTCCTAATTTAGTGTTTAAATATTTAAAGTTTTCCCCAAATACCTAGCTTCATCCCGATTCATCCAGAACTGGGATTCCCCCCATACTAACCGGGTAACAACACGGGAAGAAACAGATATAAAAAAAGGAGGGTTCAAAACCTGTCCCCCAACTGTACAAAAACCCCGGGGGGTTAACCCCCTTATTTATACATTAAATTTACCGGAGGTTTTGAGCCCAAAATAAAGAATGGGGCCTTTACCATCCACCCCCACTATAATAAAATTTATGAATTCCCCTTTAAAAAAGAATAATGGGAAATTTATCACTGGAAAATCTCGGATCCCCGAGTCTTTCCAAAAAATTTTAAACTCAAAAAAAAGGAGAAAACTAGCACATCCTGCCTTACTTGACTAAAAACAGAGTAATTAACAATCAAAACCTTTAAAACCTTTCTTAGTCCTACTATGTAAATAAACTTATGAAGGGGGGAACCGTCGGTGGTGGAAGGGGGGTCCCCCTAACGGGGGGTTCCAAAAAGTCGTGGGTGTGCCGGCCTCCGAGTAGTCGGGTGTTTGGGCGTCGAACCGGTCAAATCCCGAAAGGGCGCCACGGAAGGTTTCCAATCTTCTCGGAAAAAAAAAAGAAAAAAACAATAACAAGAAAAAAAACACTTTTTTTTAATAGAATCAATTGAAATAATAAATAGAAATAATTAGAATAAACCTATATTAAGAAAAAGAAAAAAAAAAAAATAAGTTTAAAAAATATTTAAGCTGTGGGGTACACTGAAGCAATGAATCTTAAAAAAGAATTGGGGTTTTTTTGTTATTGTTTTTTTTTTTTATTGTTTTGTTATTGTTTTATTTTTTTTTTATTTTTTT
>WNWK01025201.1:0-28810 GCA_009830355.1 Cherax destructor
TGCTGCCAACTACCAACAATAACGGACGTGGAAAGCTAACGATGGAAAAGTTTTAGCTTCCTGTTGCGTCTGAACTCAATTCTCAGTGTCAAAAATATTGGAAATCTTTTTTGGGATTAAGAACGAAGGTAACGGAGAGACACAAGAACTGGGTTGAATCATGATGATCGAATATATATATATATATATATATATATATATATATATATATATATATATATATATATATATATATAAAAAAAAGCAAGAACTCATTTAAAATTAAGTTCTTTCTAAAATTTTCTCTTACACGTTTAAGGGCATATTTTTTTCATTTATGTTAATGCAAAAAATTATAATTTTGTACCAAAAGAACCTTAGAAAACTTACATAACCTTATTATAACAAGCGCAATTTAATTTAGTCTAATCCAACTAAATATATTTTAGATAAGTTTACAATAATTTAATAAAGAAACACAATGAAATATATTTTTTTCGTTTTTTCAGAATGATTTTTTGAAATTAATGCATACACAAATTTTCGCCTGCCTTATTCGGCAAAAAGAGTGTTGCTTTTTAAGACAAAAACACAAGTTTTACCTATTCGGCACGATATATATGCAGCTGATGTCAACCCGCACTGCGCTACTGTGAAAAAACTTCCCTTCAGTCTATCAGTTGCTGCTTTGCAACATTGCACAGCTCCTGATGACGCACTGAAAAGTGTGAAAGTACTTGAGCTAAAGATTTACACTCCACTCCATGGCTTGTCTTTATATATTTATAATCAATAACACTGCGATTAGCCGAGGACTCGAACCTGCCGTTTTGGCCTACCTCATGGTGAGTGAAAATCACACGACACTCTAACCCACGGGACCACCAAATCCTACAAGATCACGCACCCAGCAGAGCTAGGTGTTTTACTGTGACCCAAGGATATACGAAGGTGTGGGTGCCTCAGAGCTAATTTCATTCTACTCCTCGGATCACGGTGCAACACCTAGCTCTGGTGGGTGCGTGATCTTTGTAGGAATGGGTGGTTATGTGGGTTAGAGCGTCGTGTGATTTTCGCTCACCATGATGCGGGCCGAAACGACACAGGTTCGAGTCCTCGGCTAGTCGCAGTGTTGTTATTTATTAAATATCACTTGTTCATGGTTACATATATATATATATATATATATATATATATATATATATATATATATATATATATATATATGTCGTGCCGATTAGGTAAAACTGGTCAATTAGCAAGAACTCGTCTAAAATTAAGTCCTTTCTAAAATTTTCTCTTATACGTTTAAAGATATATTTTTTTATTTATGTTAATGTAAGAATTTATAATTTTGTACCAAGAGAAACTTTGAAAACCTACCTAACCTTATTACAACAAGCTCAATTTAATTTAGCCTAACCCAACTAAATATATTTTAGATACGTTAACATTAATTTAATAAAAACAAACACAATGAAATATTTTTTTCGTTATGTTCAGAATGATTTTGGCGAAATTATTGATACACAAATTTTCACTTGTCTTATATGGCAAGGTGAGCGTTGCTATTTAAGCCAAAATCGCAAGTTTTACCTAATCGGCACCTATATATATATATATATATATATATATATATATATATATATATATATAAAAAAAAAAAAGGTAGTAGGTTGGTAGACAGCAACCACCCAGGGAGGTATTACCGTCCTGCCAAGTGAATGTGAAACAGAAACCTGTAACTGTTTTACAGGATGGTAGGATTGCTGGTGTCATTTTCTGTCTCATAAACACGCTGGATAACAGGTATATCTTGCTACTTCTACTTACACTTAGGTCACACTATACAGCATGCACATGCATTTATATACATACATACACATATCTAGGTTTTTCTTCTTTTTCTTAATAGCTCTTGTTCTTCTTTATTTCCTCTATTCTCCATGGGAAGTGGAAAAGAATCTTTCCTCCGTAAGCCATGCGTGTTGTATGAGGCGACTAAAATTCCGGGAGCAATGGGCTAGTAACCCCTTCTCCTGTAAACATTTACTAAAAATGAGAAGATTTTTTTTATAAAACTGGGATGCTTGAATGTGCGTGAATGTAGTGCAGATGATAAGAAAGAGATGATTGCTGACGTTATGAATGAAAAGAAGTTGGATGTCCTGGCCCTAAGCGAAACAAAGCTGAAGGGGGTAGGCGAGTTTCAGTGGGGAGAAATAAATGGGATTAAGTCAGGAGTATCTGAGAGAGTTAGAGCTAAGGAAGGGGTAGCAACAATGTTGAAAGATCAGTTATGGAAGGAAAAGAGGGAATATAAATGTGTAAATTCAAGGATTATGTGGATTAAAATAAGGGTCAGATGCGAAAAGTGGGTCATAATAAGCGTGTATGCACCTGGAGAAGAGAGGAGTGTAGAGGAGAGAGAGAGATTTTGGGAGATGTTAAGCGAATGTATAGGAACTTTTGAACCAAGTGAGAGGGTAATTGTGGTAGGGGACCTAAATGCTAAAGTATGAGAAACATTTAGAGAGGGTGTGGTAGGTAAGTTTGAGGTGCCAGGTGTAAATGATAATGGGAGCCTTTTAACTGAACTTTGTATAGAAAGGGGTTTAGTTATAGGCAATACATATTTTAAGAAAAAGAGGATAAATAAATATACAAGATATGATGTAGGGCGTAATAACAGTAGTTTGTTGGTCTACGTATTGGTAGATAAAAGACTGTTGAGTAGACTTCAGGATGTACATATTTATAGAGGGGCCACAGATATATCAGATCACTTTTTAGTTGTAGCTACAGTGAGAGTAAAAGGTAGATGGGATACAAGGAAAATAGAAGCAACAAGTAAGAGAGAGGTGAAGGTTGATAAACTAAAACAGGAGGCAGTTAGGGTAAGATATAAACAACTATTGGAGGATAGATGGGCTAGTGAGAGTATAGGCAATGGGGTTGAAGATGTATGGGGTATGTTTAAGAATGTAGTGTTAGTGTTCAGGAGAAGTTTGTGGTTATAGGAAAGTGGGTGCGGGAGGGAAGAAGAGCGACTGGTGGAATGATGATGAAAAGAGAGTAGTAAGGGAGAAAAAGTTAGCATATGAGAGGTTTTTACAAAGTAGAAGTGATGCAAGGAGGGAAGAGTATATGGAGAGAAAAAGAGAGGTTAAGAGAGTGGTGAAGCAATGTAAAAAGAGAGCAAAAGAGAGAGTGGGTGAGATGTTATCAACGAATTTTGTTAAAATAAGAATGTTTTGGAGTGAGATTAATAAGTTGAGGAAGCCTAGGGAACAAATGGATTTGACAGTTAAAAATAGGAGAGGAGAGTTATTAAATGGAGAGTTAGAGGTATCGGGAAGATGGAGGGAATATTTTGAGGAATTGTTAAATGTTGATGAAGATAAGGAAGCTGTGATTTCGTGTATAGGGCAAGGAGGAATAACATCTTGTAGGAGTGAGGAAGAGCCAGTTGTGAGTGTGGGGAAAGTTCGTGGGGCAGTTGGTAAAATGAAAGGGGGTAAGGCAGATGGGATAAATATAGAAATGTTAAAAGCAGGTGGGGATATAGTTTTGGAGTGGTTGGTGATATTATTTAATAAATGTATGGAAGAGGGTAAGGTACCTAGGGATTGGCAGAGAGCATGCATAGTTCCTTTGTATAAAGGTAAAGGGGACGAAAGAGAGTGCAGAAATTATAGGGGAATAAGTCTGTTGAGTATACTTGGTAAAGTGCATGGTAGAGTTATTATTGAAAGAATTAAGAGCAAGACGGAGAGTAGGATAGCAGATGAACAAGGAGGTTTTAGGAAAGGTAGGGGGTGTGTAGACCAAGTGTTTACAGTGAAACATATAGCTGAACAGTATTTAGATAAGGGTAAAGAGGTTTTTGTGGCATTTATGGATTTGTAAAAGGCGTATGACAGGATGGATAGGGAGCCAATGTGGCAGATGTTGCAGGTGTATGGAACAGGAGGTAGGTTACTGAAAGCAGTGAAGAGTTTATACGAGATAGAGACTCTCAGGTTAGAGTATGTAGGAGAGAGGGAGATTATTTCCCAGTAAAAGTAGGCCTTAGACAAGGATGTGTGATGTCACCGTGGTTGTTCAATATATTTATAGATGGGGTTGTAAGAGAAGTGAATGCGCGAGTGTTGGCAAGAGGTGTGGGGTTAAAAGATAAAGAATCTAACACAAAGTGGGAGTTGTCACAGCTGCTTTTTGCTGATGACACTGTGCTTTTGGGAGATTCTGAAGACAAGTTACAGAGGTTGGTGGATGAGTTTGGTAGGGTATGTAAAAGAAGAAAATTGAAAGTGAATATAGGAAAGAGTAAGGTGATGAGGATAACAAAAAGATTAGGTGATGAAAGATTGGATATCAGATTGGAGGGAGAGTATGGAGGAGGTGAATGTATTCAGATATTTAGGAGTGGACGTGTCAGCAGATGGGTCTATGAAGGATGAGGTGAATCATAGAATTGATGAGGGTAAAATGGTAAATGGTGCACTTAGGAGTCTGTGGAGACAAAGAACTTTGTCCATGGAAGCAAAGAGGGAAATGTATGAGAGTATAGTTATACCAACACTCTTATATGGGTGTGAAGCATGGGTGGTGAATGTTTCAACAAGAAGAAGGCTGGAGGCAATGGAGATGTCATGTCTGAGATCAATGTGTGGTGTGAATATAATGCAGCGAATTCGTAGTTTGGAAATTAGGAGGTGGTGCGGGGTTACAAAGACTATTATCCAGAGGGCTGAGGAGGGGTTGTTGAGGTGGTTTGGACATGTAGAGAGGATGGAACAAAGTAGAATGACTTAGAGTGTGTATAAATCTATAGTGGAGGGAAGGCGGGAAGAGGTCGGCCTTGGAAAGGTTGGAGGGAGGGGGTAAAGGAGGTTTTGTGTGCGAGGGGCTTGGACTTCCAGCAAGCATGCATGAGCGTATTTGACAGGAGTGAATGGAGACAAATGGTTTTAATACTTGACGTGCTGTTGGAGTCGAAGCAAATTAACATTTATGAAGGGATTCAGGGAAACCGGCAGGCCGGACTTGAGTCCTGGAGATGGGAAGTACAGTGCCGGCACTTTGAAGGAGGGATGTTAAATATTGCAGTTTTATAACTGGCAAAACAGTGATGGAGTGAATGATGAAAGTTTTTCTTTTTCGGGCCACCCTGCCTTGGTGGGAAACGGCCGATGTGTTAATAAAAAAAAATAATAATATATTAAAATATATATATATATATATATATATATATATATATATATATATATAAGTGGGAGGTACCACCTCTGGAACTGTCCTGGGGACCCTCATCCTCAGAGAAAAGAATAAATCTGTTTCAGGGAAAACTCAAAGTTCTCCCTGAAGGTGTTTGAAAATTTTCTCCTACCACATATATGTAGAATGACTTAGAGTGTGTATAACTAGTGGGGAAGGCGAAGAGGTCGACCGTTGGAAAGGTTGGAGGGAGGGGTAAAGGAGGTTTCGTGTGCGAGGGCTTGGACTTCCAGCAAGCATGCATGAGCGTATTTGACGAGAATGGAGCAATGGTTTTAATACTTGACTGCTTTTTGAGCCTAGCTAACTTAACAAAGAAGGATTCGGTAAACTGGCAGGCCGGACTTGAGTCCTGAGATAATCAGTGGCACTTGAAGGAGGATGTTAAATAGCAGTTTATAACTGGCAAAACAGTGATGGGGTGAATGATGAAGTTTCATTTGCCATCCCTGCCTTGGTGGAAACGGCCGATGTGTTAATAAAAATATATATATATATATATATATATATATATATATATATATATATATATATATATATATATATATATATATTCAGTGGGAGGTACCACCTCTGAACTGTCCTGGACCCTCATCCTCAGAGAAGAATAATCTGTTTCAGAAAACTCAAAGTTCTCCTGAAGGTGTTTGAAATTTTCTCCTACACATGTATGTATGTATTATAATGTATATATCAATATGTGTGTGTGTGTGGTGTGTGTGTTTTGTGTTGTGTGTGTGTGTTTTGTGTTTGTGTGGTTGTGGGTGTTGTGTGTGTGTGTGTGGGTGTGTTGGTGTGTGTGTTTGTTGTGTGTGTGTGTGTGTGTGTGTGTGTGTGTGTGTGTGTGTGTGTGTGTGTGTGTGTGTGTGTGTGTGTGTGTGTGTGTGTGTGTGTGTGGAGGATAGACCCAGAAGAACGGGTCGAATCCTGATGAATGGATATTCAGAAGAACAGAAATGAACACTATGTGATGAAAGTACAGGCGTACAAAGAAGGCAGACAAAGGCAACAACAGAACAGCAGAGTGATGGAGGGAGAGACAAACAAAAACTGTGAAAATAAAGGAGGACACGCTGAAGGATGAGCAGACAGATATATATAGATATAAAAAAAAACATGTAAAATGCAGATAGATCGTAATCGGGCCAGGAGCGGTGATTCGAGCTTAAGCAAGCAAAACACGGTGAATACAGACGTGCAGACAGACACAAAATACCACTGTGACAATGACAAGGAAATGCGATATTTGCTGCGTTTTTAAAGTGCAAGAACTCGACCCTTGAATCATCTGAACTCATAATGTCCCTAGACTTTTACATTATTTATTATTGTTATTTCAGAATTTTTATTATTCATTTAATAGTTTTTTTGTTTTTAATTTTGATATATAAATGTTATTGCTGATTTTTTTTAGCAATATTGTATCGCCCAAAGTGCAATTACAATAAAAGTGTGATAGGGAACTTTTGAACTGTAGAACTGACTTTACCTGACGGCTTTGTGTTGGCGGCTAAAGATCAGCTTCCAGTATTGCCTAAACTATTGACTGTTGACTCTAAGCAACGACGTCTCTGTAAATCCACCTTTGGCGTGAGTCTGATCTCTCTTCGTTACATTATATGATTGTGTAACACAGGTAATATTGATGTCCTCAGTACAGCAGGAATGTGTGTGTTCGTTAACACGTGTCAAAATTACTGATCGCCAATCCAACATAAATGTTATCACAGGCCCGACACTGTATTACACCCCAGCATTGGCATGAACAAGGTTTTTCTATTTCTTACTGGTGAGATCCCCAATCGAGGTACTGATTGTAAAAACCACTCAGGCAGCAATAATATAATGTGTTTATATTAAATTGATGTTAAGCTGACAGTGATGTGTTAGAAAAGAGGGGGGGTGAAGAGAGTAAAAATGATAGAGAAGATAGGTAAAGGGGAAAAAGAAGGGAGGAGGATTAGTCAGCCACCGGGGTGTTGTATCACAAGGCATATTAATACCGACAATGGTACATACGCAATGCTAGGAAATTTTTATAAGCGAATGTTTCGCTCACCACGAATGATCAAGCTCCAGGTGAGCAAAATATATCTTTATAAAATATTCCAAGCGTTACATATATTTGTTATATACACGAACATTGTTGTTAAACTGAATGCATAACGTCTGGCAGCTTAGTTACCACCGTTGACCACGCTCCGAGATTATTGCAGCAAACCTCAGTAATATACAACTGCCTACTTATGAGTTGCTCCAAAATAGGCAGGATCCTACCGGAGTTGCCTGATTTAGGATGAGTGATAGTTGTGTTGGTCTACGAGCCTCTTACAGCAAAAGCTTTGCTCTTTAGCTGATCAGGTGGTCACCAGTGCAGCTGGTCTCCAGACTGGACTGTGAGAGTGGAAAAAACCGATCTAAGGTAAATGTGTGTCCAGTCTGATTTCTTAATAATAAAAGTCATGAAGATGAGCTTTATATCTCGATACGCTTTGATTTCTTCCCAAGACCTTCCTGGTTTATTTGATAATGCCTAAATAGAATTACACGGAAAGTCTCAGCAATATACTGTAGTTGCCGAGGAACTTGGTAAACTAGTGGGGTTTGTGGTGGGGGTTTAAATCTCAGAGCCACCTGTTTATATCTTGTCTTAGTCTCGACTTTATCAGAGCTTAAACACTGCTGCTGTTCGGAAGTCCCAGACGGGGCGCCGCGACCAAAGTTGCAATCAATACGCCAAGAAAGTTGATGTCTCCTGGAGTGTAATATAAACACTACTCGCTCTCCACACTTATCGAACGGGTAAACGTGAAGGAAGGGTCTAAACACAGAGGCCGAAGCTTTTAGCCTGGTCATGGGCGGGGTACGAACAGTTCTGGATATGGGATGGCGGCCTAATTCAAGAATTCGATCAAGTCAAAATATTGAGACGGTGGTATGTGAATACCGACAAATTGGATGTAAAAACATTCAAAGTGCAGATTTTGAAATTTTTATTAAAGCCATGTTTCACCTATACAAAAGGCAATAATATATAGACGGGAGACGGAAAAGAGAGGTGTGGCAGTGAGGTGCACTAGTGGGAGAAATGTTCAAGATATAGACTGCGATTTTTACAGTGGTACTGGGGCAAGAATCTGAACTGTTCAAAATATCATCATCATTGGTTGGGACAACGGTTTAAACAGCTCTGGCTATAGGCTGCCATTTTAATCCTGCAGTTGAGGTCACGGTCCAAACTGAAAAAATATTATGACTTTCTTCCTAGTTTAGGGAAAGGGTTCAAACAGTTCCAGCTTTCATCATCAGTAGCACAATATGCTGAAACACCTTGATACTATAAAGCTAAAGCAGAGAATAGATGCAGAGATAGAATTATGCCATGAGACGCTTGGAATAATGAGGATAAAAAGAAGTAGCCAAAGTTTTTAACGACTATGTATGACAGGTCGTAAGATTGTTAGTAGGGCATCTGGGATTGTACAAGTTAAGCAAAATGACGTTAACTTCAGTGTAAAATTGTTTGTTTGTGGTTTGAAGTGTTTTGCTCCCACCTCTGTTGAATTTACCTTTCCTTTGATGCCTATTCTCGTCTGCGTTTGTTTCTCATTAGGTGTCTAAGTAAGCGTCTAACTGCATCAATTGTCCCCTATTGTGTTTCTAACTGGGTTTCGTATTAGGTCTTTTTTTTTATTTAGTGTATTTACTTTTGAAAAATTAGGTTGGACTAATTGCAATACCATTGCTAAAACCATTTACTACCACCTCGCTGGAAACTGGACGATGTCTTGGGCCGTCCTGAATTGGTTAGGAAGGAGCAGCAGCTGCAGCTGTTGCAAATACGCACTGCTCCAGATGGTGAGGCTGCAGCTGTTCTCTCATTATCACTGCTTTAAATTTTATGTTACGACTCTCCTGCTGCCAAAGACTGATATCTCTATTCTGCTTTTCTTGTTGTTAGTTCTGCTGCCGCTAGTGCTGCTGTCGGTAGTATAACTGCTGTTAATGCCGTTACTGTCAGTATTAGAGATTAGGCACCAGTTATTGCTGCTGTTATTGCTAATATTCATATTGCCTATATTTCTGCTGTTAGAGGCAGCTGCAGCGCTGCTTGTTCTGCCTCTACTGCTCTTGCTAATACCTCTGTTTCGCTGTGTTTCTTCCTCTAATGTTACGTTGTATTGCTGTTATTACTGATGATGTTACTACTATTATTGCTTTTACTCTCACTACTATTACTGATGTTTTACTATGTCTTCACTGCTTTCACTGTAGTCACTGCTTTCACTGTAGTCACTGCTTTCACTGTAGTTACTGCTATCACTGTAGTTACTGCTTTCACTGTAGTTACTGCTTTTACTGTAGTTACTGCTTTCACTGTAGTCACTGCTTTCACTGTAGTTACTGCTATCACTGTAGTCACTGCTTTCACTGTAGTTACTGCTTTCACTGTAGTCACTGCTTTCACTGTAGTCACTGCTTTCACTGTGTTCACTGTTTACTTAGTTCTGCTGTTCACTGTAGTTACTAATTTCCTGTAGTTACCTATTTCCTGTAGTTACTTTCACTGTAGTTACTTTCACTGTAGTTACTTTCACTGTAGTTACTTTCACTGTAGTTACTTTCACTGTAGTTACTTTCACTGTAGTTACTTTCACTGTAGTTATGCTGCTATGACTGACATTTCGTTCTCTGGACTTTTGTTTCTGTTAATACCAAAACTTCACTTGCTGTTGTTATTGTTTACAGTTACTGGTGTCCTACTGTTCTTCTGTTGTTGGAATTGATATTATTTTTGCTGTTTTTTTACAATTGTGCCAAAGTTGTTAATGCCGCTGCAGCTTTTTAATGCCTGCTCTTCAGCTGTTGCTGTCACTGTTACTTTAGTACCTGCTGTTTAACTGTTGTTGGTGATTAATATTCCTAGGAATATCCATGTTGCCTCATTTCCTTCTCTAGGACTGTATAAAAACGAACAAACATGAGAAGAAGATATTTGGAAATAGTGGATATGGACAAACAATTTTCCACTGACGAAATTGTTGGGTCTACGTATTAAGGTGAGTTTTATTATAACGTCGTTCAGCTCAAGATGAGCTTCATTATAACGTCGTTTTATTATAACGTCGATTACCTCAAGGACAGATTTATTATAACGACATTTATCTCAAGGTGAGCTTTACTATAACGTCGTTCGCTCAAGGTGAGTTCTCGCCCCACACCATGATGTAACAAGAAGTAACATAGCACATCTTCACACGTCAGTCTTGTCAATGTTCACACGTCACTCTTATAATAATAATAATAAAAATAATAATAATATCTTTATTTACTACAAGTACATGTACAAGGTATACAGGCCTAGCTGACATCAATGACATACTACTGTATAGAAAGCCCCTTGTTATGCAGAGCATATCGGGCAAATTAGGTCAGTTTTGTCCCAGGATGCGACCCACACCAGTCGACTAACACCAAGGTACCCATTTTGAACTGATGGGTGAACAGGGACAGGAGGAGATTCGAACCCCGGACCTCAGTGTGTGAGCTGAGTGCGCTAGCAATCGAGCTACGAGACACACGTCACTCTTCACCTGGCTGAACAGAAAACATAAAGAGAAATCTATATAGTTTCTGAGTATTTTGCAGATCTTTCTGTTAGCTAAGGTTTGTTATAAAGGCTTAGTAGAAATATAAACACGTAAGTAGTATAATGTGATCCTTTATTGACAACATTTCGCCCACACAGTGGGCTTTATCAAGTCACAAACAGATCTACCTGGGTGAAAGGTACAAGAGTATTTATAGGATTAGTCAGGTGTAGAATGCTGGGTCAGGTGGAGAATGCTGGGTCAGGTGGAGAATGCTGGGTCAGGTGGAGAATGCTGGGTCAGGTGGAGAATGCTGGGTCAGGTGGAGAATGCTGCATGTGACAATCTTCCAAGAACTGTGATAGAGTCTAGAACCTTGGGTAGCTTTAAAAAGAGATTGAGCAAGTATATGAGTAGACCATTTGCAGTGTTCCATTCTTATGTTCCTATGTGGGAAAGCGATGAAGAAGTTTCTTGGCAAGGGGTTCAGGTGTATTATAGAAGCCGCTGTTTTGGTTGAAGTTGTTGGATATACAGATAAGTGATGATTCCAGGATTCTGCGATATTGAGTGTTTTCTTCTCGGGCGATAACTCTTGTACCTTTCACTCGGGTAGGTCTGTTTGTGACTTGATAAAGCCCACTGTGTGGGCGAAACGTTGTCATAAAGGATCACATTAAACTGTTTATGTGTTTATATTTCCATTGTGTCGATATTTTATACCATTTATTTCCATAAAAGGCTTAGTCTTTTTGTGATTGTGTTTTTGCGGTAACAAGCTGTTAAGAAGTACCAAGAGCTGAGACTCGACACACTTCTTTACCGCCTCCCACTCTTATACCCACACCTCGTTCTTCCCCACCCACACCTCGTTCTTCCCCACCCACACCTCGTTCTTCCGCCTTTCTCCTCCTCCACCCTTCGTTCCCCTCTCCGCCTACTTATACACACCACCTTCTACACCTTTTCCTGCTTGCATGGTTTTCTCCTCTCACTCACCACTTACCACAACATCTTCAACTTCTGTTCCTCACACACCACCTACTTCAGCCTCTCCTCCCTCTCCACCACCACTACCGTTACTACCATCTCCAACACCACCACCACCTCCAACACCACCTCAAAGACCACCTCCAACACCACCACCACCATCTTCAACATCACCACCTTCACCACCACCTCCAACACCTCCAACACCAACACCTTCCAACACCACCACTACCACCTCCACCAACACCACCTCCACCACCTACAACACCACCACTACAACACCACCACTACCACTTCCAACACCAAAACCACCACCTCCAACACCTCCGACAAGCTGTCGTCTTAATGATCACGTGACTGGAGGCAGCATCTAATTATCATGGACAGCGTATCTTAAGCGATTACCGAATATTTTTCCCCCAGTAAGATTTTAAAAAAATAACTTAATCCATTTTACGGAAATATTAGTGCAACTGTTGCCAATAATTATTGCTGTGCAATAATCCAGTCACCAGTACTGATTTTGGCTTCTGTGAGATACATTGAGAAATCCTCTTCCGATCTCCTTTCAAACTCTTAAAAGGTCGGGAATGTTATTGGAGTGTAGGTGCCAAATTATAAATTTTGTTTTAAAAATATTGCGTGTGATAAATGGTTTTGAAAACCGACCAGATGAAGAATGAGACATATGGGAATCTTTCTTGAGGGAACGTTTCGCCACACAGTGGCTTCATCAGTCCAATACAAAGAAGAACAATAGAAAAAGAGGAGTAGTTTGAGGTGTTCCAGGCTGATGGACTGATTACCTCAAACTGCTCTCTTTTTTTTACCGTTCTTCCTTGTGTTCGACTGATGAAGCCACTGTGTGGCGAAACGTTTCCTCAGTAAAGATTCTCAAATGTTGTACAAGTGTCTCATTCTTTAAAAATATTGCGGTATTGTTTTCCAGAAACAATCTTGTGAATATTTATTAGCTTATGGATCTTATGTAGAGCATGGTACTCTTAATATCAATTATTTTAGATGCATATTTGCCAGTTTACTAGCATAGTTAATAAATAGTGAATCGTAGTATTACGAGAAATAACTGGAGAAGGCTGCTTCAGTTTCAGCTAAGGTGGACTTTGCTCAAAGACAGTTTGCTTGTTTCCCGTCTTGTCGTATAATAGCTGTCTGCAGATTTTAATCAAGCAAGGAACCTTCATAACACAGGCATCGTACATGACGGTAAAGTCACCCACATCTCTTCGTTAATGAAGGCTATGTTAAAATGTTAGATTCATCGAGGCAGGGTCCAAGTGATAGATAGATAAGTAGTCTTGCACGATTATCTATTCTGTCCATAACATAGAAGATGAAGGATATCCACTTAATCCTCAGGGCCTAAAACTATTCCATTCATTCTTACCACTGTTCGAGTGTTAACATACTGCCTGGAGACCAACATCATTTGTTTTCTCAGGGAAAATATAACCAATGATTTTTCCACGTTGAAATAGCTCTAAAATGGTGACTGATATACATTAGAGCAGCTGGTGTTTCCTCTTATTCATAAGTAAATACTAAAGCACAGTCATTAGCATGGTTTCTCTGATGAGATGTACTACATTATTGAAATAGACATTCCAAAACAATGGACCAAGCACACTTCATTGTGGAACTCTGTCACCAACTGAGAGTCTTGTATACCCTGTACCATCTAGAACTAACATGAAGAGCACAGTTAAGAGACCTCAAGTATTTGCAGGTTTGCCGAGTCCTTGGTGCCGTACACTGTCAAAGACTCCAGCAACATCCATTATTACTACACAGCTGTAGTAACAATGTTATTACTACATCTGTGGATGTTATTACATAGCTGTTCTTGTAAAACATAGCGGCATCCCTCCTGTACCTTCACCAGGCCTTGAACTTAGCAGTAGCGGCCTCTCGGCAATGAAAGCCAAACCAATGCGAATCTGAAGACTTCATTACATACTGACAGTAAGGAATGTACTTGTGTTGGAGGTAAATTATTACATATGCTTAATGAAGGTGTCCACTTGGATATCAACATCACATTGGAGAAATATGCTCCACTCCAGTTTCCGTTTCCCGAGAGCCAGGTTGTGCTGAGTTGATTCTTACCTGGTGTTGATATCTTCAGTGTCGTAAAGACAGACTTGTTATCAGGTGAGTCAACATAACCAAGTGGTTTGCACGTGACTACCTTCAGATAAATCACTCACAACTGGAGCGCAAGAGGAGCCAGATACATGAGTAGGAGAGTCGACAAAGTTTTTCATGTCAAACACTGCAAGAAATTCAACAAAATACTCCCTAATATTTACCCTGGCCCACACACTGCGACCTGGTCGTAATGAGTTTCAAAGTGAAGCAAACAAACTCTGCAATAGTATATAATTTGCCAGATATATACAAGTGTGTACACTATGTACAGAGGTTGAATAATAAGTGTACCACATGGTGACAAAAGAATGCAAAAGCAGAAGCCAGAGAAAGTGCACCGTAATCAACCAGCGGCTCAGGCAAGTCTGTTATTTCGCTTGGCAAGAGTGAACCAAGTTGCTGTAGCTTTGGTGGGCTTCTCTGTGATTGGCCAATGATCCAAGGTACTGATTTAACGACGGGTACCATATTGATCGTTAAACCCTTAGGGGTCGAGGCACAACTACAGGTCCCGCCTCTTTGCTGGCCGCTACTAGGTTTACTTTCTCCTGGATTGGAGAGCGTTTTCGTACCTCTTCGTAAAGCTATTTATGGATCCTGCCTCTACCACTTCATTCTCCAGTTCTTTCCGCTTCCTGACTATACTTCTTAACATTCCTGACTCGTGAGTTTTCAGCTTCCAGCTGTGCCCACATGTTCCTCTTTCCCATCACTCTGTCCCTATTCATCCTGTCAATCATTCATAGCATTTTGTACGTTGTTACCATATCCCCCGCTAGTTCTCCGGTCCTCCAGTTTCATCAGGTTGAGTTCCCTTAATCTCATACTGCAAACCTCTGTACTTTCTCCAATTTCTTGACACGCTTCACCAGTTGTGGGTTTCATACCGGTGATACTTGCTTCAAATAGGCCGGACGTGCACGGTGTACAGTGTCTTGAATGACTTCTCTCATAGATTTGGAAAAACTATTCTTAGATTTGCTAGTTGTGCATATGGTGCAGCAGTTATTTGGTTGATGTGTGCCTCAGGTGATATAATCGGTATAATATTCAACCTACGGCCTTTCTCTCCCAGTGGGGTTTGCAGCTTTTGTCCCCGAGGCTGTACTCCGTCTGTAGTCTTCTTTGCCCTTCCCCAAACTTCATAACGTTGCACTTGGAGCCATTTGTTAGACCAAGTCTGCAGTCTGTCCAGATGGGGAGTGTTACTGCTGTACTTACTGTGGGTGTGACATTGCTGCTGCTGCTGCTGCACGTAGTGTGGGTGTTAATGCTGCTGCGCATGGCGTGCTTGTGACCAGTGTTCACTACCCTCAATTACTGACGCACAGGGTCACCTCAGGCAAGAGATTTGGAGAATTTAATCGTGAAATTCTGACTACGCCATCCCGGTTTTAATGTTGGTGGTGCAATAATGTATGTTCGTGCAAGGATGAAATCGCTCAGAGCTCTGGAGAGGAGAGAGAGAGAGCAGCCAGAGAGAGCGCGAGCGAGCGAACGAACCAGTCAGCCTGCCAGAGAGCCAGAGAGAGCGCCAGAGAGAGCAAGCGAGCCAGCCAGGGAGCCAACCAGAGGAAGCGAGCAAGCCAGCCAGCGAGCCAACCAGAGAGCGAACGAGCGAGCCAGCCATCGAGTCAACCAGAGAGCGAGCAAGCCAGCCATCGAGCCAACCAGAGAGCGAGCGAGCCAGCCATCGAGTCAACCAGAGAGCGAGCAAGCCAGCCATCGAGCCAACCAGAGAGCGAGCGAGCCAGCCATCGAGTCAACCAGAGAGCGAGCAAGCCAGCCATCGAGCCAACCAGAGAGAGTGAGCCAGCCAGCCAGCGAGCCAACCAGAGAGAGCGAGCAAGCCAGCCAGCGAGCCAACCAGAGCTAGCCAGCTAGCCAGCCAGCCAGCCAGCCAGCCAACCAGCCAGCCAACCAGAGAGAGCGAGCCAGCCAGCGATATCTATAAAATATAGACATCTCCAGAGAATACTAGAAGGTCTCCCCCTCTAGCATTCAGCTGTTTCTGGTTATTGTAACACGTTGTCAGAACAAGATTAGGACTAGTTATCCCTATACTTGAGTGAAATATTAATAGAGTTTTGGAATTAAAAGTAGGTGATAATAATCCAACGAAATAAAATTTGAAATCTTTAATACCAAAGGTGTCTAGGTGGATAATAAGTATTACATAGTTTAGGATACAAGCTCCTTCATATCTCTTGTAGTGCAATATTGAATTGTACATATGGTAATGTAGTGCTGAAGGCACTTTTCGTAGAGTACAAATCGTGTCTCCACACGACACACAACCTCTGCAAAATGTCAAAACCACTAAACCTGAACGAGAGGTACGTTTTGAACTCGCCAGCGAAACCATACTCTACCAAAACAGAGTCTAAATAATGAACAAACAGCTAGAGACGAGAGAGATCCCTGGAGAGATGTATCTAGTAGAAGTCGCTCAAGAGATGCTTTTTGGACTAGAAGCAGATAGATAGATAGATAGAGAGAGAGAGAGAGAGAGAGAGAGAGAGAGAGAGAGAGAGAGAGAGAGAATGCAAGCCTCACATCAGGTGAGATCACTTGATTCACACATGCTACTCCAGCAGCGGCGCGAGGTACCACCTGATACAAACAAGAGAGCGGTAGTTAGCATGGCAGTTTGCAACAGCGGACAGCCAATCACAGCTCTTCAACAGTGAGCACAGTCAGAAGCATAATATGTTACATCTTACCTATATACATAACTAATATAATAAGTCAAATAATATGAAGCAAGATATTTTCATTTTAGTTATTAATGAAAATATCGGCAATATAAAATTATATGAAAAGGTAAATATATACATACAATATACACTATAAACATTGCGCCCTATACAGGGGACTCAATAAGCGAGCGAGCCAACCAGAGAGCGCGAGCGCAGCACACGGAGCCAGACAGCAGCCAACCCCAGAGCCAGAGAGCAAGCCAGCAGCCAACCAGAACAAGCCAAGCAAGCAGCAGCAGAGCAGCCAGCCAGCTAGAGCGAGCGAGTGAGCCAGCCAGCCAGAGCGAGCGAGCAGCCAGCCAGCCAGCAGAGCGAGCGAGCCAGTCAGCCAGAGAGAGCTAGCGAGCCAGTCAGCCAGAGAGAGAGCAAGCGAGCCAGCCAGCCAGCCAGGAGAGAGAGAGAGAGAGAGCGCCAGTCAGCCAGCTAGAGAGCGAGCAGAGAGCGAGCCAGCCAGCTAGCCAGAGTCAGCAAGCCAGAGAGCGCCAGGAAAGAGTGTTAGAGAGAGAGAGAGAGAGAGAGAGAGAGAGAGAGAGAGAGAGAGAGAGAGAGAGAGAGAGAGAGAGAGAGAGAGAGCGAGGGAGCCAGCCAGCCAGCCAGAGAGAAAGCGAGCCAGAGAGAGAGCGACCGATCTAGCTAGAGAGAGAAACGTTGGAAAAGCAGTGAGCAGAAGATTTTTCAGTCCGTGCCGAGGCTATCTGCAGAGAAGACCTATCTTCTATTATATCTGTGGGAGATTATCTACTATCCCATATCACGGGTGGGGTTAGAACCCGCGATCAGAGAGTCATAAAACTTCAGACCGACGCCCTAGCCACTGAGCCAGCTGGCTACAATAAGATTCATCCAACTAGGTGTATTTATACACCATAGGAAGGTTAGCATAGGCACCACTATGACCATAAATGCAAGTTTTTACAGACGAATCTCCCGCTAGCGTGTATGGTGTATAAATATACTTAGTTGGATGAATCTTGTTGTAGCCAGCTGGCTCAGTGGCTAACGCCTCGGGCTAGAGTTTTATACTTTCTGATCGCGGGTTCTAACCCCACCCGTGGTATGGTTTGTTAGCAATCGTGTCATTACAATTTCCTGAGTCATCTATTATTACCGAATACTTGGCACAAAATAGTAAAGCAGAAGGCTTTCTCCCCACCCTTTCAATTCTCATATCCCTCAAAGCCATGTAGTTTATATAGAATACATGACTTCGAGACACATGAGAGCACATGTACCAGAACATGCTGCGAGGGGTGTGGGATGAGACAATAGCATCACAGTTGATGTCACAGAAGGGCTGGGTGTAAAACCATCTTATTGCAACCACTGTGGCTATATAGTGCTGCAGTAGGCCTGCCTCATACTTCTGTTTATTCACTGACAGTCGTTCATTAAGAGTTATCTCGAGTTCATTGACTATATGGCTCTGAGAAATAAGAGAACAGGTGTATCATATAAGCTTCTGAGGCTGTGAAACCAGACAACAGGATCACAGTCGGTGCTGCTGATACAGACAAGCCACAGAAGTGCTGTCTGTAAAATCTTCCTATAGAAGCTTCGTGGCTCGGTCATACATCGTTGAGTCTGCTACATGCCAAGACCACTGTTCGAGTCCCATCCATTTTTTTTTTATTCGGGTGTGTGTGTGTGTGTGTGTGTGTGTGTGTGTGTGTGTGTGTGTGTGTGTGTGTGTGTGTGTGTGTGTGGGAGAGAGAAAGAGAGATAGCTTGGGAAAGGAAGAAACCAATATTATATTATATATAACAGAGGATGTCGGGAGTTTGCTTACTTGGCTCGAGTCAAGTATTCAGCTGAGGATTTTTACGGTCTATTTAAGTGTTGTGCTCCAGGAGGATTACATTACACGGGTATTTAGAGTTTCAGCGCACCTCGTGACGTACTATTTTTCTAGAGAAAATGTACGACATTAAGTACACGTGGGAATAATACTTGGTATTTGAACGGATCATAGGCGTTCTAGGCCTGGTCGTCACGACCTCATTGGGTACTGTAGGCTTTTGGTTCATCCGTCACTGAAACAGCTGAAATAAGTCTGTCAAAAGATGTTCTCAGTGCAGCCAGCACTATACAGAAGGCAAGTTTCTGTATGCGACACATGTGAAGATGTGATGGCTACTGGCCTTACGGTGGGGGCTACTGCCGTATTGATTGATCTGCGGGTCACTTACGCTCGCCAGTCACTGGTCACTTACGCTCGCCAGTCACTGGTCACTTACGCTCGCCAGTCACTGGTCACTTACGCTCGCTAGTCACTGGTCACTTACGCTCGCCAGTCACTGACTGGCGTAACTTTTCAAGAATATTCTCAAATGTTGCGCAAGTGTCTCGTTTATCAACTTGTCGGGTTTCCAAACCATTTATTCAAATTTTGGACTCTGTTACTTACATTGATATAAAGCCAGGTAATCTATCAGCCTTATTACGCACACTTAGGCACTGTTATATTGGCTTCAGATTTCTGCTTACCATGACTCCCAAGTCTTTCACATTCAGTATGATAAAGCTCTACGCCACCATGTGCCACTTTTCAGACCATGACATTAATTTGTCCAAATCATTCTGAAGTTCAGTGGTATCCTCAGAATATATTATACGACGTATTTTTGTGTCAGCGAATTTACTTATATTATTTGTTATTCCTTCATCAAAATCATTAATTTGATTTATGAACAACAATGGACCTAAGACTGATTGTGGAACGCCGCTTGTAACCGGTCCCAATTCAGACTTTACCCCATTAATGCAAACTCTGCTTTCTGTTGGTCAGCCATGCTTCGATTAATGTTAGAACTTTACCTCCTATGCCGTGAGGTGCACTTTTCTTAGCAGTCTTTTGTGAGGTACTCTATCGAAGGCTTCACTGAAATCCAAATAACATATTATTTATCGTTGTCCACTGCCTCAAATATTTTATTAAAGAACGTCAGTAAATTTGTCAAGCAGGAACAGCCTCTTGTGAATCCATGCTTCACAAGAGGCTTCTTATTACATTGGCTATAGTTGACTCTGATAATTTGCCTGCTTTTGACGTCAGGCTTATTGGGCAGTAATTTGATGAAATTAACTTATCCCTAGATTTAAATATAGGAATTACCTTAGCCATCTTCCACATCTCCGGAAGTCACTGGACTTCTGATTACACGTCAAAGAAGTCCAGTCAATTTGACTAAAGTTAAAGTCCGCTACTGTTACTATGTTATTGTCTAAAGCCCTAACAATTACGTTCCAAATAAATCTCCCTTTTCGCTTTCTAAGCTTTGGGGTAGGTATATTACACCTAAAATTAATTTTTCTTGACTTTCCAGAAATTCTACCCAAACAGACTGTGACTAATCCATCGGTTTTTATACCTGTTGTCATGCAAAAATTTATATTTTCTCGTGCATGTAATGCTACTTCTCCCCTTTCCCATTATTTCTATCTTCATGGAAGAACCTAAACTCTTGAATGTGGCACTCGGCATTCATGTCTTGACTCATCAAATTAAACAAAGTCTCGGTTATTGCAATAACATTTCCCGCACACACAACCAGATGTAATTCGTTCATCTTATTTCTCGCACTTTTACTTTTTGTATTAATTATTTTAATATTTAATGTCTATTTCTTTCCTCTCTTAATCTTTAACTTCAAAATTTCTGTATTCAGTTCTTTCCCCAACTCCCCCGTCTTGGGTTTTATCCCTTGTGGGCCATTAGCTCTTCTCCAGTGCTCATTTTTCTTGTCCTTAGTCTTACCCCACTTGTATTTCCACTACTACTACCACTCCATTACTCCTACTACTACCACTAATATTACTACCATTAATATTGCCTCCCTTCACTCTCCTGTCTCTTGTGCCACTAAAACTACTCTCCCTACTTTATATTACCACCACTACTACCACTACCAGCATTATCTCTGCTACTACTTCACATCCTTCTTCCACTCTTTGTCCCAACTCTGTCCCTCTCTCCTATATAAACTGGCTCCCTCACTCTGGTGTGGAAGGGTGACGTGTAAGTGGTCCAAGTCAGACCGAAGCAACAAGATAATTTCTCTCTACGTATGGGTTATTTGTGTAATGTTAAATTATGATTACCCCTAAAATCCATATTATTACAATCTTGATAAATTAAAGAGTTCAAGTCGCTGGTTCTTCAATCAATTTTACCCCATAAAATCCCTTGCCACTAACCACTGCTATCAGCCCTAACAGCACCCTCCACTGCACTGGCCAGTGCTCCCAGACCAGTCCTAGATAAGTGAACCCTATCCCTGATACACATGTCATTTCTGACATAGTAGAGGTCACAGTTGTTTATAATTGGTACTGCAATGTCTTTAGTGCTTGTCCAGCCAACATTAACACCAGTTGTCCTGAACAACCATTCAATTCCAACTCCTCTCCTCACAAAATACCACATATTACAGGGCAACTCCCTTTTCCCTAATAATGTCTATCGCTGACCTATACCTGCTAATCAGGCTTTCACTCCTGTGTCTGCCAACATCGTTTCCTCCAGCACCGAGACAGGTAATAGAATCACTCGCATTAACTTTCACAATGTCAAGATGGCTAACAATATCCTGCATCCCAGCCCAGGAAAAACACACCTGCTGCCTCTTCCTATCTCTAAGACAAAACACCCTATCCATGAATTTAATCTATCCCAAACTAAAACAGTGTTCTTCCTGTGCTGGCAGTATTCGTAGTGGTGATCTCGATGGTTTTTGTTAGGTTGTCCTGTATCATCGATTCACACTCGCCTTTTAACACAGAGAAAAATTTGTTGGTCTCCACAGTAGTATTCTAGATCTTCCTTAGGTTCATCTTTCATCCTATGCATTCCAACCAGCATCCAGTAATTGGTCCAATCACCGATGCAGCTGTTGTCGATGACTGTTCCGGGGATAATCTTTGAAGCCATTTAGTATCTCTCCTAGCTTCCTCTAACTCTGCCTTAACATGAAGATACAGTTGATTAAACTTGGGGAAAGCCATCATCACAATCTCTGTTAGCCAAAAACGAAAAGCTTACTAGGCACTTCACACGATACAGATCACCTCACCTTCTCCTGTGAATGGTTGTGCAGTATTCCTTCTATTCTTCCTAATTCCTTATTCTTTGTTTATGGTATCGACGTAGTTTACCGAGCTTATCCAATGTTGGGGTAATGGGTGCAAGTGAAGGTGGAATTGGTTTGTGTGGGTAAGAGTAGCATAATTTGTAGTTTATATGTTGGGTTGAATTTCAATGGATGGTTTGAATATTATGTTTAGGTTGCAGTGGTTTGTTTGGGTTGAAGTGGTATGTGAATATGAGTAATATGAATCCACTTAAGCGTAGATTGATGTCATGTGTAGGCGGTGATTCCGTGTGTAGATGGAATGATGTGTGATGTTATTTGGCAAGTGCGAGTTGGCTGGGTTGATATTTATGAAATGGAGTGAAAGTGGTACGTATGTATGTTGGAGGGATTTGTGTAGTATTAGTATCAGTGTATTATTGATGTGTTAAATGAAGAGGTATGTATATAAGATAGAGAGGCAGCAAGTGTACTTGTGTCTTCTACGTTGAGTAGACCCTACCTAGACACTTCCACCTCACACCAACGTACTCCCACTCGTATAATTGTTCATCTTATATTTCTGAAGCTACCCAAAGTTCTCTTAAAAACGCTACCTGGGATTTTATTCCACTCATCCTCAACTCTTTTGCTATACCAGTAATTTCCTATATCTTTTCTAAATCTGCATTTTTTCTCAAATTAAGCCAATTGCTGCGAGACCTCTTTAGGTTAGATATTTTCAGCACGTTATATCCTCGTTATTTATTCCTGTCTTCCATTTGTATACTTTTCATATCCCTCTAATTCTACCCCCATTTCCAGAGTGCAAATTTATGGGCCTCAGCCTATCCTCAAAGGACAGATCTCTGAAAAATGTTTTCCTGCGCATTTATGTTGATTCTTAATGTGGAGACCAGACCAGTGCAGCGTAATCTAAAAGTGAACTTACCAGTGATATATAAAGTTGAAGTATAACCTGAGGACCCCTGTTATGTATAATTCTTGATATGAAGCCAAGCTATTAGCGTTATTAAAAAGCACTTATGCGCTCTCTCTCTCTCTCTCTCTCTCTCTCTCTCTCTCTCTGACTAGTGACACTAGTCAATGGTCCAAGTCTGACCGAAACGTAATAGGTTCCTTCTATGTGCGGATTATTTGTGTAAAGTTGCAATATTCGACAACATATCTATATTTTGGGTAGAAGGGGAAAGGAACTTCAAAATGATTTTAACTTCAATCATCGACCAGTGTAATAAATAATTTTTTGTGATGTGTGCGAGCCTGGGACTTTGTAGCTCACACACCATTACTCTCACACCAATATAAATTACATGTGACTTTCGTAATGACGTGAAATTGTGAACAAAATGTAAATGACTTTGCTTTGTTGGGATCATTGGAACCCCAAGGGCGTGACCTTTGTTCCCCTGGAGATGACAGCTGGTCTACACACATTGACCGCTTGTCCCCCACGGCGTGACCTTTGCTTCTCCCATTCCCGGGGGTGATCAATGGCAGCCACTGCCGTCAGTTGAGGGGGAAGGGACACTGGTGGAAGAATATTAAAATTTATAATTAACTAGGATAGACAAAAGGATGGTCGTTTAGATTTTTAATCATCACCGTGCACACTTTGAGGTGAAGAATTCGCATTTTCTTGCTCTTAAATATCTGTATAGATGAACTCAAATTAAGTTGTGATAAACATCTGTCGACGAATAAACAGAAGGGTGGACGATGGGCTCGAACTGCGGTCCGCAAATTGACAGTCCGATACTCTAACTCAGGCCTCGATAAGAAGGATTCGGAGGTAATACTTGAGGGAAAAAAGAATAGATCTACTGTTAAAGCTCCTGGGCCGAGAGAAGGAGTTCAGTTGGGTTACAGTTGGTGCCTCTGACGGAATGTAATACACTAAATATTACCTCCGAATCCTTCCTATTAGAGACCTAAACGGAAGAGCGTCGGACTGTCAATTTGCGGACACCGGTTCGATCCCCTCGTCCACCCTTCTGTTTAGGGTGTCCCATAGCTCGACTTCTTAGTTCACACACTGAGGTCCGAGGGTCGATCCCCGGTATATGTGGAAACATTAGGACGTGTTTCCTCAAGACACCTGCTGTCCATGTTTACCTAGATGTAAAATAGGTACCTGGTTGTTAGTCGATTAGTGTGGGTCGCATCCTGGGGACAAAATTAACCTAATTTGCCCGAGATGCTATCCATAACAAGGGGCTTTCTATATAGTAGTATGTCACTAATGTCAAGTAGGCCTGCATACCTTGTACATGTACTTGTAGAATTATTATTATTATTATTATTATTATTATTATTATTATTATTATTATTATTTATTCATCTGTATAGATGTGTATGTTATGACCCAGATGATCATAGGTAAATAAAATTCATACAGGATGCTCTGACGCTGAAATACGTACATGTATGCATAGACAGTTTGGAAGAGACGGACATATATGCAGAGATGCGTACATGGACTTGCATGTACGCAGTGATTCAAACGCCACAAGGCAGGCGCACTCAAACAGGAGATAGCAAACCCATGTACGTACAATATCGTAAGTAATTGCATAAATATTTGCGTATTGTGGAATCTTCGGCGGATTCTCAGAAAATGCGTATGCCTGTGTGTGAAAATTCATATATTTGTTCTTGAAACGTAAGCAGTGGAAGAGACGTACGCAGCGCTAAGAACGTACGTGATGCAAAGGACGCGCGCGGTGCAAGGGACGCACGCAGTGCAAGAGACGCACGCGCTGCTAGCTCTCGTTGTCTCCCATTTTCTCGCCTCTCGTTTTCTCGTTGTCTCTCGCTTTCTCTCTCACTTTCTTTCTCGCTTCTACATCTCGTTTCTCTCTCTTAGTCTTGTTCTGTCTTCTTTCTTCCCTCTCGTATCTCTCCCCTCTCTCTCGTGTCTCTTCCCTCTGTCCCTCTTGCATCTCTCCCCTCTCTCTCGTCTCTCTCCCGTATGAAAAAAGATTGAAGACCCTTAAGTTACATTCACTTGTAAGACGAAGAATGAGGGAGACATGATCGAGGTATACAAGTGGAAAATGGGCATTAACAAAGGGGATATAAATAAGGTCTTGAGGATATCTCTCCAAGAGAGAACCCGCAATAATGGATTCAAGTTGGATAAGTTTAGATTTAGAAAGGATATAGGAAAGTATTGGTTTGGAAATAGGGTAGTTGATGAGTGGAATAGTCTGCCTAGTAGGGTTATTGAAGCAAGGACCTTGGGTAGTTTCAAATTTAGGTTGGATAAATTCATGAGTGGGAGGGGTTGGATTTGAGTGGGAATTGCGCATGAGTGGGTAGAATTGTCGAAGCTTGTTTCTTGGGTAGCGTTGAAGATTAGGTTGAACAAATATTCTGTTACTGGGATGGAATGTGAAGGACCTGCCTAGTATGGGCCAACAGGCCTGCTGCAGTGTACCCCTCCCTCTCTGCCCTTCCCCCTCCGCCCTCTCTCGGGGCCCACTAGTAGAAGTAATAATTGAGAGGCAGTGTAGCAAGCATATTACAGTCATAAGAACATAAGAACATAAGAAAGGAGGAACACTGCAGCAGGCCTGTTGGCCCATACTAGAGCAGGTCCTTCACAATCCGTCCCACTAACAGAATATTTGCTCAACCCAATCTTCAATGCTACCCAAAAATAAGCTTTGACAATTCTACCCACTCATGCCGAGTCCCACTCAAATCCAACCCCTCTCACTCATGAATTTATCCAACCTAAATTTGAAACTACCCAAGGTCCTAGCTTCAATAACCCTACTAGGCAGACTGTTCCACTCATCAACTACCCTATTTCCAAACCAATACTTTCCTATATCCTTTCTAAATCTAAACTTATCTAACTTGAATCCATTTTGCGGGTTCTCTCTTGGAGAGATATCCTCAAGACCTTATTTATATCCCCTTTGTTAATACCCATTTTCCACTTGTATACCTCGATCATGTCTCCCCTCATTCTACGTCTTACAAGTGAATGTAATTTTAGGGTTTTCAATCTTTCTTCGTAAGGAAGATTTCTAATGCTATGTATTAATTTAGTCATTCTACGCTGAATGTTTTCTAACGAATTTATGTCCATTCTGTAATATGGAGACCAGAACTGAGCTGCGTAATCTAGGTGAGGCCTTACTAATGATGTATAAAGCTGTAATATAACCTCTGGACTTCTGTTGCTAACACTTCTTGATATAAATCCCAGTAATCTATTTGCCTTATTACGTACGCTTAGGCATTGCTGTCTTGGTTTAAGGTTGCTGCTTACCATCACCCCCAAGTCCTTCTCGCAATCTGTATGGCTAAGTTCTACGTTATTTAACTTATAAGTGCTTGGGTTATGGACACTCCCGAGCTTCAGAACCTTGCATTTATCTACATTGAACTGCATCTGCCACTTTTCTGACCACAATTAAGTTTGTCTAAATCTTCCTGAAGTTCTATGACATCTATGTTTGAATCAATTATCCTACCTATCTTCGTGTCGTCGGCGAATTTGCTCATATCACTAGTAATTCCCTCATCAAGGTCATTGATATATATTATAAATAACAATGGGCCTAAGACTGATCCTGTGGAACACCACTTGTTACAAGTCCCCATTCGGATTTAACCCCATTTATGCACACTCTCTGCTTCCTATTGGTGAGCCATGACTCGATCCATGACAGCACTTTTCCCCCAATGCCATGAGCTGCCACTTTCTTTAACAGTCTCTGGTGCGGTACTCTATCAAAAGCCTTACTAAAGTCTAAATAAACAATATCGAATTCTTTATCGTGATCAACAGCCTCAAAAGCTTTACTGAAGAAGGTTAATAAATTAGATAGGCAGGAACGGCCCCTCGTGAATCCATGCTGGGTATCATTAATCAAATTATGGTTATCAGTCTTCTATTAGTCGGCTCCGCCTGTTCTGTCGCTTTCAAGATTATTTGCGCCTCACCTTCTCAGTATACTAGGCATGATTCCATTGCTTCAGCCACAATACGCAACAGAGCTCCTTTCCAGGATGAGGGACTGACCACCTCAAAACTTCGTCTTCAAGGATGATGACTTGATTATATCACCTTCATATATATTCACTGCTGCTGCCTTCTCTGTGTTCGACTGAAGAAGCCTACAATGACGGCCTTTGACTTAACACACAGCCCCTCAGTGCTAGACACTACTGTCGTCTTTCTCATTTCTTCAGTAAAAATCCGTCGAGAGAGTATTACAATTTCTTCTCGGTTCACCTATTTTTGGCCTAATTTTACCAGTCTAATGCCCAGTCAAGCCTGCAAAGAAACTCGACAAAGTTCATTTATATTTGCAACCAAACTAATACCAGAACTTAAAAGGAATGCTCCTTGAGGAGAGACTGAAGGAACTGAGCCTGACTACCTTGGCGGAGATGAGGAAGTGGAAAATATGATTTCTACATAAAAAAAAAAATCCTAAGACGGTGTGATAGGAAAGACAAGAACACACTGGATCAAAGGGGCAGAGGTGGGAATTGAAAACATAGGGAATATTTCTTTAATCTCTGGAGGGTTGAATAATATTATGACCTGGACGAAGCAGTGGTGGAGGCAAACTCAGTAGGAAGCTTCAAGAGTAGATGTGATAAGGCCCAAGAGACCAGAAATCAGTGATACCGATCAAAGTAGTCTAGGAGGCTGAGGTAAGTGCCGAGTCTCGACCCCCATCAAATACAATTCGGAGACAACATAAACATTCGCATGGGAACGCGCACGTAAGCCAAAGACTGTGTAAAATACATGGCAGAATTGTAGATGGGTTAAAGAAATCAGAAAAAATACACTGATTTCAGAGGAGTCTTCATTTGCTCTCAAGTTAGAAGTATACCAGGAAATGATAAAGCTCTACACAGAGTGAAACTTTGTCTAATAAAAACTGTTCTACATATTGTCTACACAGCCACACACACTACAGCCATGATGTGACGTAACGATCATGATCTCTCGCTGTAACTACTTTGTTCATTACACGTCCATTCCTATACACACACAACACCGAATGCAGCAACACCCTTCTAAGTGCACCGATTAAACAAATTTATTGTGAATGAATTTTCAGCAATGCGTTGGTTAGGTTGTTACACCGTGCATGACTGCAATAGCTTGCAAAGAACCCCATCGTTTCTCTCTCCAAATGCCAGGTTCTGGTGTAAAAAAATAATATTTTATCAGGTTGGCCAACCTGATAAAATATTCATGACCTCCCATTTTCTTCAAGAAGCGATAGTTTGTCAAGTGGAGGTGGAACCAACTACGACTCTACAAGAGCTGTCTGTCTACAAGAGCTGTCTGTCTACAAGAGCTGTCTGGTTTTCTTGCTTACCACTCGTATATAACTGTCAGTTTTTTCTGTGGTCAACAGCCGGTGCGGGACATACCCACTAAGCAAGTATCGGGTGTCAGCTATAACAAAATACCACAGGAAAAGCGACGGTGATAATAAACACTGAAGCCTCACAGACTTGCTCTTACTAACAGTGACACACTTGCAGCCTCACAGACTTGCTCTTACTAACAGTGACACACTTGCAGCCTCACAGACTTGCTCTTACTAACAGTGACACACTTGCAGCCTCACAGACTTGCTCTTACTAACAGTGACACACTTGCAGCCTCACAGACTTGCTCTTACTAACAGTGAAACCCTTTCAGCCTCCGGGCTTGCTCTTACTAACAGTGACCCTTGCAGCCTCCCCAAAAAAAGCTCTTACTAACAGTGACACCTTGCAGCCCCCCCGAAATTTCTCTTACTAACGGGGAAAACTTGCAGCCCCCCGACTTGCTCTTACTAACATTAATCCTTTACCTCCAAATTGCTCCAAAATAAAAAGTGACACACTTGCAGCCTCCAAACTTTTTACCCAACAGTGACCCTTGCACCTCCGACTTGCTCTTACAACAGTGACCCTTGCAGCCTCA